>JACBKR010003432.1:0-29469 GCA_014218235.1 Colocasia esculenta
GTACCTCTGGTGACGTCGTCGATGCCACCTCGGCTAACACATTCTCCTTGGCTGGTGTTGCTAGCTTCATTGGTGCAGTTGTTGGAACACCTCGCAGAACGAGCTTCTTCAGTCTTGGACACTCTCTGATCCGATGGTCCTTGCTGCCGCACTTGAGACATCTTCCTTCCTTTAACCAACATACAATTCGCCATGATGCTTACTGCAGTGTACACATCGGGTTTCTCGCTGCCTAGTACCATAGCTGATTGCTGACCTTCTATGAGTTTCTTCATCTTCCTATTTTTCCACTGAATGGTCTGGTACCCTCTTCAACTGAGCCTTCTTCTCTTCCTGGTACAACTCCATCTCCATGTCCTGCATGTTCGCTGTGTTGACAGCCTCCTCCAAAGTAAGGGAATCCGACTCTAAAAGTCTAGCTCTCAATGATGGTTTGAGCCCCTTCACGAACATCTTTACTTTTCGAGTACAAACTAGAGCACGACGGCTCTGACCTCTTTGAGTGCAACGACTCAAAGAAACCCAGGAGATAGGCACGACAACCTACTCACATACCACTTGTGAATTCTTCAAATTCACAAGCCCTTGAGCACTACAGCTCAAGCACCAGAGCACAACGGCTCCAACCTAGAGCACTACGGCTCTAAAACAGAGTACAAAGTACTCAAACCTCTGGATCACAATAGATCCAAGTTCTGCTAGAACAAGCACACTTAGAGAATAGATCCTCTAGCACGATCTATCAGTACAAAAGAAATGGTAGAGACAAATAGAATGGGAGATCTGTGTAGAACACATACACAGATTCCCCAGAGAAATTGCACTCTAACCAAGTACAGACTCGGCTGGATCTCCTTCTTGACCAGCACTGCTGCAATCACGAGCTCCTCCTCTTCTTCTCCTTCTGCTTCTCATTCTTCTTCCCTTGGTGGCACTCCTATGCTCCTCTGGATGCAGATCCCTTTTTCCCACTCTTTTGCTTCTTCCAGAATGATCTTAGCTTTCTCTTGCGTGGGATGCTTTGGAGTACCAAAGACATGGGTATTTATAGCCCCATATCCATAAGGAGCCTTAGGGTACGTGGGCACAAAAACTAGGTAGATTCCCTTGATCCCCAAGCCGCCACGTGTCCAGAAAAATCATAAGTTGAAACATCAGCCGGAGTGTGTCGACACTACCACTGAGTGTGTCGACACACTATCCCATTGTGCAAAAAGTGTCTTCTGGATACTGGGTCTAGTGTCGACAGACCACTGACTGTGTCGACACACTGTCCCAGTCAGGCAACTGGGTCTCCTAGGAACTTGGTCTAGTGTCGACACGACCATGGACTATGTCGACACACTTGACCCTGTTTTCATGAAAAAGCTTCAGGGATTCTGACACTGTGTCGACACCATCAAGGGGTGTGTCGACACTACCATGACAAAATCTGGATATTCCTAAAAATTTAACACATAAGCCATTAGTACAAGATATTATCATTAAAATATGAGATATTAAACATCAAAACATGTTGTTTGAACATTAACATGTCCACCATTAAGCATTGAAATCACAACATGTATCATCAAAATCACAATATGTCATCATCAAAATCAAAGTATGAGTGATGTTCATTGGTTATCATTAAAATACAACTTTAGAAAATTCCAAAACACACTCAACCCAACAATCTCCCCCTTTTTGATGATGACAAAACATTGCACAATCTCCTAATAGCTTGACTCCCTTGACTACATTAACTCCCCTTGACCATGTACACCCTTTGAACTTTCTCCCATAAAGGACTTTCTCCCGCTAGAAATTACTTTCTCCTCCTTTAAGGAACTTTCTCCCCCTTTTTGACAGCATCAAAAAGATAGATAAAAGAGAGAAACAAAGATTGTAAGAGATCAAGAAATGAAATGTAGGAATGAATGGTCAGAAATGATCAAAATAAATGAGGCAAAGTGATATTTACATATGAGAGAAATTATTGTGATCTTTGTATTGTGCAATAAAGTTTAATCACAAAGACACACTCAACACAAAGTATAGCAAAATATAATGATCTGAATGTAGTTAAAATAATGATGCAAATGTGAAGTAAGTGACCTATATGAATGAGCAAAAATATTTAACAAGGATGTTAGGAGCTTTAGTTTTAACACAATGTAGAATAATAGATCTAAATCAGTATACATGAACTTTACTAAGGTCTTAAGCTTTTCCATCCTGTCAATTTGATTTTCTTCATTTTTAACTGGGAAAGAATACAAGAATAATTAGTTAAATCTCACTTTTCAGTGCAAGAGATCACATTGATTAGATGCCATATCTCCTGATTACTCAGTGGTTAACTTTCATTATCTTATACAGAGTTGAAAACTTTGATTTTCACTTTTTGACGCTAAACAAATCACTTTGTAGGTGAAATGACCCGGTACTCAGTGGTTCAAAATTTGCATTGTTCTGTTTGTATCTTTCCAGATTGATCATTGTTCTTATGATGTTTTGCAGGAATATGTTGCTTTGACCAGAAAAGACATGACTATGAATTTAGAAAAATTATTCTTAACATGTGGTAAAAATGAAGCTTAAACATGCATATGTTAAATAATAAAGCCACTCATGTGCCTACAAGTGTTTTGCAAGTCATTTTAAAAACATTCAATATTAAGATTGCACAACCTTGAGATAACAGTAAATCTTGAAATTAAATTAAATGCACAATGAATTTATTTCAATGTTTTGAATTCTCTCATAGGACAATAGCACAATGACTAAAAATTATGATACTTGGGCTCAAGATGGAAAACAAAAGTCAATAAGAAATGAGTGAAGAATGGACAATGACTCCCCTCAACAAATACTCCCCCTCAACAATTGCATAAAAAGATCTTGATACTTGGCAGAGACATACACTCACGCATAGTGAAAGTGTCTAGACAAACCTGATTTGCCTTTCTTCAAATCACTATTTGATATACCAAGAGTTTCAGTGCAATTAAGAGGTATGAAGTTCTTTGCCAGGAAGGAATGGCTTTTATTTGCACAAAGAAATGAGATGAAGATTTCAGACATGTGAAAACTTGCATAAACCAAGTTCCCTTCTAAGAGAAGTGAATCTAGGTTCTGCAAGAGCTTAGTGAAAATGTCTGTAATTTGTTTTTCTGTGTCAATGAAGTGGAGTTCAAAAGAATTCTTGAGACTTCATCTCGAAGGAATAATGCGAATGTCAATGTGTTTTGTGCGGGAATGCTGATAGGATTTTTTGACAGATTTATAGCACTTGTGTTGTCACAAAGAATGGGAATGCAACCTAATGTGTGATTATAATCTAGAAGTTGATGTTTGACCTAAAGGACTTGGGTACCACAGCTACCAGCGGTAACATACTCAGCTTCTGCAGATGAAAGAGCTACAGAATGTTGCTTTTGGAAGCCCAAGAAATAAGACACCCTCCTAGATATAAACACAACCCACTAGTACTTTTTCTATGAAGTTTGCACCGGCATAATCAACATCACTATATGCAATCAAGTCCAATTTACATCCAGCAGGATACCAAAGACCCAAACCATATGAAGAAAGAAGATATTTGAAAATTCTTTTAACAACAGACATGTGACTGTCTTTAGGATTTGCTTGAAATCTGGAACACATGCAGACACTGAATTGAATATCTGGCCTAGAGGTAGTTAAATAAAGAAGAGATCCAATCATACCTCTGTAAAGTTTAGCATTAACAGGCTTACCAGAAGCATCACTTTCAAGTCTTACACTTGTGGCCAATGGTGTGTTGGATGGCTTGATGTTTTGAAAGTCAAACCTCTTGAGCAATTCCTTGACATATTTTGATTGGCTCAGAAAAATTCCTTCAGCAGTTTGATGTACTTGCAGACCTAAAAAGAATGTAAGTTCACCCATGAGACTCATTTCAAATTCAGATTGCATAAGATGGGCAAACTCATTGCACAAAGTATTATCTGTGATCCAAAAATGATATCATCAACATAAACTTGAACAGCAATGAAATAATTTTTTGCAGTTTTTGTAAACAAGGTTTGATCAGTTTCCTCTTATGTAACCTTTATTTACAAGAAAGGAGCTCAACCGGTCATACCAAGCTCTTGGAGCATATTAAGACCATAAAGAGCCTTATTAAGTTTAAAAACATGATTGGAAAATTTTTTATTTTCAAAACCACGGGGTTGTTTGACAAAAAATTTTCTTTTATATACCATTAAAAATACACTCTTGACATCCATTTGAAAGACTTTGAATTTCAAAGAAGCAGCAAATGCAAGGAATATTCGAACAGCTTCAAGTCTTGCTACAGGGGCATAAGACTCTTCAAAATCAATACCATATTCTTGGTTATACCCTTGAGTAACAAGTCTAGCTTTATTTCTAACAATTTGATCAGATTCATTCAATTTATTTCTGAAAATCCATCTTGTTCCAATGACAGAAGTTAAATCTGAAGGTTTTGGTACTAAATCCCAAACTTGATTTCTTTCAAATTGATGAAGCTCTTCATGCATAGCATTTATCCAGTTTTCATAAGATAAGCTTCATCAACATTTTGGGTTCAATTTGAGAAAGTAGTATCAAACAATCTTCATCAATGAAGAATGAAAAGATGATCTGGTTCTTATATTACCAACAATGCTTTCAAGTGGATGGTCTCTTAAAAATCTTGGTTCAAAAATAACCTCAGGGTTTGTATGATTTTCAGGAACATGATTACCTGAATCGCTTGAATTTGGCAATTCAAGAACCTCATGTGCATTTGGTACTTCTTGCTCTTCAAGATTTGTAGATGGATGTTCAAGAAAATCATCCTCATCATCACATAATGGAGTTCTGCACAAAGTAGGAATGTCAAAATTTTGGAAGTCTTCATCAAAAATGACATATGGAGATTCTTCCACAGTTTTATTTTTTAACATATAAACTCTGTAAGCTCTTGAAGTTTCAGAATAACCTAAGAAGATTGATTCAAAACTTTTTGCATCAAATTTATCAAGATTTTCTTTGTTGTTATTGTGAACAAAATATTTGCAACCAAAAGTTTTGAAATATGACACACTTGGCTTTTTATTTTTAAACAACTCATAAGGGGTTTTTCTGATCTTTGGTCTTACCAATGCTCTAGTCAAAATGAAATTAGCTGTATTTATAGCTTTTGCCCAAAATATTTAGACAGTTTACTTTCAATGAGCATAGTTCTGGCTATTTCCACAAGAGTTCTATTTTTTCTTTCTACAACTCCATTTTGTTCTGGAGTTCTAGAGGAAGAAAACTTATGGAGAATTTTCAGTTCAGTACAGAGATCAGAATATGATTTATTTTCAAATTCACCCCCATGATCTGTCAATTTGGAATTCAATTTGAAAGATAAACCACTAAGGCAGAATTGTAAAATCTCCTGAATTCTGAACATGCATCACTTTTATGGGATAAGAATAAGACCTAAGTATATCTTGTAAAGTCATCAATGATCACAAAGCCATATCTATTACCACTGAGACTTTGAGTTCTGGTTGGACCAAAAAGATCCATATGAAGCAACTCAAGTGGTTTAGATGTAAGTACGTCATTGAACACTTTAAAAGATTTTCTTGTTTGTTTTCCTTGAGCACATATCCCACAAACAGGATTCTCAATGACTGGGAAAGATTCAGGAAGACCTTTTACAAGATTCATTCTTATGAGTTTACTAATGGTTGTGAAACTTGCATGACCCAACCTTTTGTGCCACAACCAAGTAGTGTCATTTTTATTGCAATCAAGCAAACATTTAAAGAGGAATTATCACACAAATCAATCATGTAGACATTATTTTCTTTTTTCCAATCAATTAATTTTCTCAGAAGAGGAGTCAATTATTTTGCATGAATCATGTTGAAAAAGAATCTTGTGACCATTGTCACACAATTGACTAATGCTAAGCAAGTTGTAATTCAAACCCTCAACTAAATGTTGGGAGGCAACAATGCTCAGACCAGCGACAACTCTCTCACACTACCCACTCGTAGATACCAGAGAGAGATAGAAGGAGGTAGGAAGAAGAACAGGAACACCAGGTTTTTACGTGGTTCGGAGGCAAGAAGCCTTCCTACGTCCACGGCCACAGCAGCTATCAATACTTCTTCTCCAAGAAAAAGAACACACTACAAAGAGGACAAAACCCCCCTTTATAGACAAGAAAGAAAGGGTGCCACAAACGAGACACACAAGGGCAAAAGTGTCCTGTCTCTGAACTGCCTCAGAACTGCAAAGTCCTTTCCGGGTAAGAGGGAGTCGAATGCTTCATATTTGACATTCGACTGTATGAGTCGAATCCTTCATGCGATATTCGACTACATGAGTCGAATCATTCTAACATTATCACTGCGACCTGACCCCTTATGGAGATTTGCTTCAGAGTTCGGGCTCCACATTCTAACACTAAACAAACATTATCACTTAAGGTAATGCAAGACTTACCAATTTTTCCTTTGCCAATTATTTTTCCTCTATTCTTACCTCCAAAGATGACTGATCCACCTTCCTTTTCAATCAAGCATGAAAAATTATTTCTGTCTCCTGTCATATGCCGTGAGCATCCCTGTCACAATCCAGATGTTGCTGGAATTGGATGCACACTTTCCTGCACGGAACAAAATAGACAAGAAAAGTTTTTGGTACCCACATGAGATTGGTACCAACATCCTGATTGAGAAGAGATAACAAATCCTTTCTAACCCAAATTTGTGTATTTTTCTTCACAGTGTTTTTTGAAACAACAGATTCAACTTTTTGTTTTTCAATTTTCTGAACATTATACCTCTTAGTTGATTTGTTCCACTGTGAAAAACTTGGCATGTATTGCTGTTGATATGCAAGGAAAGATGAATGATAGAAATAAGGATTGAATCATTGGGTACCATTGTACCTTTGATTCCATGACCTATTCCATCTTGAATTGTAAGATGAGAAAACATTCCAATTGCCATGAGAAAGATGATTATTGATTGGTTGAAGTTTTTGTGATTTTTATGAGAAGGGTAGGTTGACCCATACATGGTTTGTGTCAACCTCTGAGTGGGATAGGTCGACCTGTGCAGAGTGTGTGTCGACATCTCAGGTTCTTTCCGCTTTTTGTATTTTCCTTTGTTTTCAGATGAACTTGCCTTGACAAATTTTATTAAAGGAGTTTTTGATGATTTTATTTTCTTTGGAGATGATTCAGTTTTCTTTGAATTTTGTGGTTCAAAACCAAACCAAATTTGTTTGAATTCATCTTAACTCCAAGTAGAGCATTCAAATTGTCTTTCCCTTGAGTGAAGTTCTTGATGATATTTTCTTTTTCTTAATGTAAAGATTGAGTTTTTCAATTTGATTCAAATTTTCATGATTTTCCTTTTCTTTTTCTTCAAATTTCTTGATAGAATTGATGAGTTCTTTGTTTCATTTTTGAATTTTCAATTTCAGGTCATCAACAATAATCAACATTTCATCATTTTCTTTGATTTGGTCTGAAATTTGAGCTTCCAATTCAGAAATCTTTACAGATGATGAAGTATCATGAAGAATGCTTTAAATTTTTCTTTTCAAATTTATTTTCTTTTCTAATTTCAGACATATTTTCAACCAAGTTACCATAGCTTCTTGCCAATCTTTAATTGTAAATTGTTCAAAGGATATCTACCTGTTCTTCACTGCTTCCACCCATTAAGCAAACTTCATTTTCATCTGAAGTTGAGGATTCTTCATTGCAGTCTGAGCTTTCATCATCTAACCATGTAGCAACCATGGACTTGTTCTTCTTTTTGTGGAACTCCTTCTTGTGGTTTATGTGCTTTTCCTTCTTACCTTCTGGACAATCAGCCTTCATATGTCCAGATTTGTTGCACCTATGACGCACAGGAATTTCATCAGTTTTCTTATGATCAACATGAGTGATTCAAAATCTGAAATACAGAAAATTCACCAAAGCACCTCAGAGTATAGAATTGACTCTGACCTGCTCTGATACCAGATGTTGGGGATCGGATAGGTGACTTTGACGAATGAACTAAGAAATTGTGTGTATAGCCGGAATTAAGATAAGTGAAACACACAATTCGATCAGATCCAAGTGTGTGTGTGAGTATAGTGAATTAGAATATCAAACCACACATCAAACTACGGTGCACTGAAGATTTTAAGGTGGTTCGGAGAACACAACTTGTGTCTCCTATGTCCACCTCCTCACAACGGAGGAACCACTAGCACAAGTGCAGTACAAACTAGAGCACGACAACTCTGACCTCTTTGAGTGCAACGACTCAAAGAAACCCAGGAGATAGGCACGACAACCTACTCCACAGACCACTTGTGAATTCTGCAAATTCACAAGCCCTTGAGCACTACAGCTCAAGCACCAGAGCACAACGGCTCCAACCCAGAGCACTACGGCTCCAAAACAGAGTACAAAGTACTCAAACCTCTAGATCAAAATAGATCCAAGTTCTGCTAGAACAAGCACACTTAGAGAATGGATCCTCTAGCACGATCTATCTCAGTACAAAAGAAATGGTAGAGACAAATAGAATTGAGAGATCTGTGTAGAACACATACATAGATTCCCCATAGAAATTGACACTCTAACCAAGTACAGACTCGCTGGATCTCCTTCTTGACCAACATTGCTGCAATCACGAGCTCCTCCTCTTCTTCTCCTTCTTCTTCTCCTTCTTCTTCCCTTGGCGGCGCTCCTCTAGATACATATCCCTTTTTCCCACTCTTCTTGCCTTCTTCCAGAATGCTCTTAGCTTTCTCTTGCATGGGATGCTTTGGAGTACCAAAGACATGGGTATTTATAGCCCCATATATCCATAAGGAGCCTTAGGGTACGTGGGCACAAAAACATAGGTAGATTCCCTTGATCCCCAAGCCGCCACGTGTCCAGAAAAATCATAAGTTGAAACATCAGCCGGAGTGTGTCGACACTACCACTGAGTGTGTCGACACACTGTCCCATTTGTGCAAAAAGGGTCTTCTGGATACTGGGTCTAGTGTCGACACGACCACTGACTGTGTCGACACACTGTCCCAGTCAAGCAACTGGGTCTCCTAGGAACGTGGTCTAGTGTCGACACGACCATGGACTGTGTCGACACACTTGACCCTATTTTCATGAAAAAGCTTCAAGGATTTTGACCCCGTGTCGACACCATCAATGGGTGTGTCGACAATACCATGACAAAATATGGATATTCCTGAAAATTTAACACATAAGCCATTAGTACAAGATATTATCATTAAAATATGAGATATTAAACATCAAAAACATGTTGTTTGAACATTAACATGTTCCACCCATTAAGCATTGAAATCACAACATGTCATCATCAAAATCACAATATTCATCATCAAAATCAAAGTATGAGTGATGTTCATTGGTTATCATTAAAATACACTTTAGGAAATTCCAAAACACACTCAACCCAACACCATTCACTTGTTTGTTGTTTTCATTCTTGCAAGGTAACCTCTGAACTAAATTCTCCTTTGCTGGCCGTCCAGTGGAAGGAGTAGAAGTCAACCCGCAACCATGACTCCCGCGATCTTGGGTGAAGGTAAGTACCATCCGCGTATCCTTTACCCATCTCCTTCAACACCCACGTGTGTCTAGCGATCACACCTCCATCTCGTGCACACAGGCACTTTCGTTTTCTTTTCCTTTCCTTACGCATTCTTTTTCTTTTCATTTAAAAATCTCTTTTTAATTACTCTTTGTGGGAGTGTTTGAAGAAAAACACGTTCACAGTCATGTACAGGGAAATTTACTTCGTGATTCTTCAATTTTGTTGAGGCATATGCTATTACCCTTCCTTGTTGCATTAAGACACATCCTAGACCTGTTCTAGAAGCATCTGAATAGATTTGAAATCCTCCCTCTTCAGTTGGTAATGCGAGGACAGGAGTAGAAGTCAGACACTTCTTCAAGCTATTAAAGTTCTCTTCACATTTATCGGTCCATACAAATGGATTTTCCTTTCGGGTCAGCTTGGTTAGTGGCACTGCGATCTTGAGAAATCCTTTATGAATCTTCTATAATACCCTGCTCATCCCAGAAAGCTTCTGATCTCTGTGACGCTTGTTGGTCTTTCCCACTTCAATACTGCCTCTACTTTTGATGGATCGACAGCGATGCCATCCTTGGTTACCATATGCCCCAAAAGGATACCTCCTCAAGCCAAAATTCACATTACTCAGCTTGGCGTACAATTTATTCTCCCTCAGAATTTGCAATGCAATCTTCAAGTGTTCCACAAGCTCTTCTTTTGTTTTGGAATAGATCATATATCATCAATGAATACCACCACAAATTTATCGAGGTATGGGCGACAAATACTATTCATTAGCTACATAAAAACTGCAAGAGCATTTGTTAGTCCAAAAGGCATAACAATGAATTCGTAATGCCCATACCTGCTTCGGAAGGTTGTCTTGTGTATATCCTTCTCCTTTGATCCTCAATTGATGATAGTCGGATCTGAGATCTATCTTAGAGAAATATTTAGCTCCAGACATTTGATCAAATAATTCTTCAATCCTTGGCAGAGATATTTATTCTAGATTGTTACTTGATTTAGCTATCTATAGTCTATGCATAACGTCATCGACCCATCCTTCTTCTTGACAAAAAGAACAGTGCACCCCATGATGATGTGTTTGGTCGAATAAACCCTTTCTCCAGCAGTTTCATCAGTTGCTCTTATAATTCCTTCAGTTCCACGGGGGACATTCTATATGGTGCCTTAAATACTGGTGCCGTTCCAGGGATCAATTCGATGGTAAAATCGACTTCTCGCTCAGAAGGAATACGTGGAAAGTCTTCGGGGAATACATCAGCGTACTCGCTGACAATGGGAATGTTCTCAATCTTGACTTCCTTCTTCGTGGTGATGACAGCAGCTAGAAATGCTATACAACCTTTCCTCATCATCCTGTTGGCTTGTAGTGCATAAATGAGGGACAATTTCCTGCTATTTCTATCTAACGAGAACACTAGCTTTTGATGTTGACTAAATGTTACCCGACCTTCCTTATAGTTAACACTAGCCCCATGTTCAGACAACCAGTCTGCTCTTAGTATCACATCATACCTCTCCATGTCCATGCATATTAAATTTATAGGTAAACTGTCAGTTTCAATCAACACTTCACTAGATGGATAATGGTTTCTAAGTTTGGTGCCAGGTCCAATAGGGGTTGACACAACTATTCTAGATTTCATTGGAACGGGTTTTACAAATTAGTGTCAGCAATGTTTGGGAAATGAAGGAATGAGTAGCTCCTATATCAAATAGAACAAATGCATAATGGGATAAAATAGTAAGTGTACCTTCAACCACACCACCTTCCTCTAATGTAGTTGTTCTTGTAACGTCTGCAGCCTACCCTGGCACTTTTGTCCTCCCTGAGGTGTAGCCGGTGTTTGATTCATCATACGCAAATAGTTAGAGATCTTATGTCTCTAACTTCTGCAGCGTAAACACCTTCCTAGTGCCTTCCAGCAGTCTTCTGACCTGTGACTAATCTTGTCACAGTGTTTGCATGGCTCTCTGTTGACGGGGCTTGTTGATAACCTCCATCCTTGTACTTCTTCGTTGGCTGGTTCCCTACTTGTCCCATCGGCCGCTTTGTTCCAACCACATCTGGTGGCCTTTTGGATACTGTTCCCTGATCCCTCTTTACCATACTGTTCTTAATATTCTCTGCTATAGCCCGCGAGCCCTCCTGTAGTAGTGCCTTCCTTACCATCTTCGAGTAAGTCTGTAGATCCATCGGTACAGTTGTGTGATGTACTGGGGCCTCAGACCGCTCATGGACTCTTGGCCTTCAACAACTCGATTTGGACCAAATGTGGGGCATAACGATCCAGATTAGAGAATTGGGCATCTCCTAGTGTAGCCTCAATTGACTGTCACCAGGTAAGTGCTTCTCTCTCTAGCTAATAAGTAGCTAGAGTAACCTTATTCTCATCGGTATATCCCATCATGCAGAACGCATGCTCGATTTCTTTTAGCCAGTGCTCAACCTCGTCCGGGTCAGTGCTACCCCGAACCTGGTGGTTTCATACTCCTGAAGTTTTGGTGAAGATCTTCCTGAGTTTCAGCTCTACCTAGAGTGGCCTGTAGTAATGCCCGGGTCAAGGTGTTGATTGTCCTTTGCAAATCTCTCTCACATGCAGTGGCCATTGCAATCCTTCAGGATAACCACATTACGTTCATCATATATTAACTTCATCACAACTAATTCTAACTAGATGACTTAGCCCGTGTTTCTACCCCAATCTCACCGTTGATTTTGACAAGTCGACACATGGGGTTTACTTTTGACTAAGCCTAACAATTTTCTATTTGCCTAGAACTTAAGGGAAATCCGAGGCTCTGATACCAACTATCATGCCCCGACATTTAGTAGCGGCAAAAAATGTCGAGAGCGTGAGTGATACACGTGTGCGTATCATAGTCGAGTAATTCAGAGTAACAACTAAATATAACACAAGGTTAAAGACAATATTATTGCCAGCCAAAATAATCTTTATTTCATTTCCATCAACTAGTTTAAACCTTACATCATCAGAGCCAAACATAGGGCCTAATATTGTATTTGAACTACATAAGACCTAAAAGGAAATAAACCTATTTATTACAGACTCTTCAATTCTGATTTCCTTGGCTGACGTGCTATAGATGGGTACAGTTGAACAACTCATCACTCTTCCCCGGTTCCATCGTTCTCCAGCTCCTCATATTCATTACCTGAAAATATTAAGGAAAGCAGTGTGAGAGCACTAGCGCCCAGTAGGATTTATATCTCATGGTGCGGGCATGCTTTACATAATTAACAAGTTAACAGTGGCAATACTATCATGCAATACACATGTGAATAACAATGGAAACTATTTCAAGCTATAACATGTACGAGGATGGTTCAGTAACAATTCATGACATTTCTCATGTACGACGGAATGATTATCAATGAGATAGATGACAGTACGATCACTTGACATGTAGAAGTGATTCAATAGCATGTAGCATGTAAAATAGATTTCTCAAGTTGGATTCCATAGAATTCTAATGGACAATGACATGTAGGATTCAATAACGATGACATGTACAATAGATTTGGTCATTTCACTATAATAGTTCAATCAATCAATCAGTCATTCAATAACAGTGTGATTACCCAGATTAATCTTGCATTCAATTAGGTGATTTCCAGACACCTCAATGGATCATATACTCTCGCAATTTATAAGTATTTCATGTGCTCCTCCCAGGACCAAACTAGCCCTATTTGCACAGGCATAGTTGTGAATCGAAGTTCCAATAATTTATGGTAATTCCATTCATTCATTTATGGCCAACATGATTTTTCAAGCAATGGACAATTATGAACTAAAGATCATGTCAATGATGATAGAGAACAATTCAAGGGGACATGATCCAAATTAATTTCGGCAGCATAACGGTTTAATCTCATTAGTTCAATCTTTACATTTAATGGCTTGGTTTCAATATTATCAAATCACTCTCACGAGAAGATGATAAGAAGAGAAGTGCATTCTATCCTCCAGGTACTTCATTGGTACAACCAACTCGGTCTTCAGAAGGGAATCCACGGAGTACGGAGATTTATAGAGGTCATAAGAGAAAGGTCAGTAGACTGCCGATATGGAATGACCGGCCGTAAGTTTCCAATCCCCCAAGAAAGGCTGCCTATATGTGCAATGTGACGTGTAGAGCGTGTCTCAATCCACAATCCATCGGTTTGAAAGAAGATGAAAATTTATAACAACATGAATGACATGTATGCAATTCAATCTATCACATGGTTGTTGTACCTTCAACATATATCACATTTCAATTATGGACAGTCAGAGATATGGACATAGCATATATCAATCACATGGTCACATGGTAGATGAACTCAATCAATCAATAACACTTAGAATAGATTCATATTCTCATGGTTTTCATGTAGGTTGATCACTTTTAGGCCATGCATAACTATATGGCATGATATCACATAAGGACATGCATGTGGTAGACTGAACACATCATTAAAACAGTCTCGGGTTGGCCTTTAAATCGCGATGGACACAGTCATCACAGTTCAAAGGGCCATACACATTCAAAACACTGTTCTATAACAAGTAACTAAATCGCGACAGACCTCCCCGTCGCGCTAAAATCACGATAGGACCGAGAGTCACCTTTTCGGCAGGAATCGATGTTGATCGATTCGTTGTCCAAACAAATCGCGATGGTTCTACCCGTCACATTCACATCGCCATGGTCTGAATCGCGACACTCGTGTTCAAGAGTTGGTTCAAAAATCTAAATATAAAAATAGACAGAAATTCCTGGTAGGAAAATAGGTCAAATCGAGATGGCACATGCTGTCGCATTCAAGATGGCACTGAAACCCATGCGGCGCACAATTTAATGCATCAGGGTTGACTGGTCAGACATATAAACATGACGAAATGTTCTGTCACCTTTTATTGAATCACGTAGCATTCATGCAACAAGAATCGCGACGTCTGGAGTCGTCGTGTTCTGGATCTTGCCCGAAAACCAGAAAAAACGAGATAATACTTCATGATAACTTATAACTTGAAATCTAGCGATATTTAGACAAAACTCATAACATGAAAAGTGTCAAGGACATCAATTAGAAGAGAACCACGGTTGGGTTTGACACAATTTGGCCTCGGTTTACATGAAACATAGGAAGAACACAATAAGCCCTAGATCTGCATGACTCTTGGAAAATGTTTAATACGACTCACATGGTTCATGAAAATTGGGGAAACTACATGAAAATCAAACTAGACTCGATTCTCATTCCATGGGTATATGCAACGTTTACTTTAAGCCCGAGATCACCTGCCTTTGAGTAGATCTAAGAAGGGTGTTTGCACAGGTCGCAGTAGAGATTAGTTGAGGAGAAGCTCCAGTTCTCAGCCAATTTCGTCTCCTCCTAGTACCTCCCAATCCATCTTATGATGATTATTTATATGTTTAGTGTTAAATCCATGTCCTAAAGAGACTATAAAGGTGGGCTGCGGTTTCGGCTTTGCCCCTTCCAAGTTTTGTGAATTCTCTTCCCATTGGAAGTTGGAATGCCATTATGGAAGGTCCTATAGATGCAAGATTTGGCCCATCCCCACGTGGTTCATGGCCCAATAAGGCTTGTTTGACAACTTGTTGACTTGCCCCGGATCCCATGTAAACATCCACATCGATTGCCGCTGACTCCATGTTGACGGCAAGATCCCTGGACGTCCACTCTAGTTGACGTTTGCATGGGGTTGGCGGCAGCATCGCTTGATGTCAACCTGGGTTTACTTGGTCTGCGCAACTGCCTGAGATTCCAGCCCACTTGCACCCTCCTCTTGCCCATGCAACGCATGGGGCCGTTTCCAACGGGCAAATGGGCCACCTTGGCACCCCCTTGACCCAGTAAAAATCCTACATGGCCCCTCTCATTGGTTTGGCCTTTATACATGGATTGCCACATGTTCAAGTGTGTTTCTTCACACTTGAGCATCCTATGCTCAGTACCTCCACCCCCACCGCCTATATATGAAGGTCCTTGGCCTTCTAAGTGAGGGGGGGAGAGGCTGGACAAGCTAGAGCTTTCATGCTTTGAGAGAAGAGAGAGAAAAGTGACTTGATCCTTGAGAGCTACCAACCTTGTTTCCTCTCTATCCCTCAACCCTTGGAGCATTCAGGAGGCTTCACCATGAGCTGGAGGAGCCCACAAAGTAGTCAACCACGCCACTACAAGAGGATCATCTCCCTCTTCTCCTTCTCTTTCCCTTCTTCTCTCTTTAGCTTTGCATGCTATTCACTTCACACACATACATTCTAGGCATGTAATGCACTTCCCTACACACCTAAAAGGGGTTTTCCAAACCAAAAACGGAGGGAAGAAGGGTGGTCATAGCATTTGGCCACCCCTCTTAAGCCCGCAACCAGTACAGGGCTCTCCTTTTGGGTTTTCTTCTTTTCATTTTGGACGTTTACTACACTGCCCTAAGTGTAATAGAGCTTCTCTCTTTGTTGTAGGAACACTCAAGCAAGACCGTGGAGCTTCCTTTCCTTGGCCGTCTGAAGAGAGGAAAGTCAGAGTCCCACCATTCACCGCTGCGCGAGGCCACGTCACCGGCGCGATCCAAACACTTCCTTAGGCACAGGTAAGGCCCTGGCGATCACCTCCCACTCATTTCTTTGTAGGTTTTCTTATTCCTCTCTCTAGTCAACCTGGTCAAACAGGGGTCAAGGAGCAAGTAAGAGTCAACCAGCAACCATCCACGCCAACGAGGTAGCAGTCAGCATTCGGGAATCCTCCGGAGTAGCAACTGCTACATCGGAGGCGCGGAACGGGACGTCCACAGCTCCGCATTGGCGATCACGGTGGGACCACTGCCGTTGCCATGGTCTTCATTCTGCACAAAGGTAGACGGCAAGCGATCTTGCCGTTTCCCCAGGTAAACGTCTACCCTTCCAGTTATTTAGTTCTTCTTAGTGTCAACACCTCCTGCCGTTTACTTCCTGTTAGCATCCATCGATCCTGCCATCTACTTTTTTCTGAGGAACTGAATGTCCACTGTCTTGCCATTTATTTCCCAGAAGCTTGTTTTTTAGCTGTTTTGATCGGTTTTTCTTTCTGTCTGCTTCCTGTTGACTCTCTAACGGTCCTCAGTCATGAGGGGTCCTTATTCTCTTCTATTCTAGCCTCCCCACACATTTTAGGATAGCCCTTCTTGATTCACAACCTTTTATTCGGGGATTCCCTCTCCGGTAAATCGGGTTGGATTCAAGAAGAACTCCATAAGTCCCTAAATTCCATGGATTCCCTCACAGTACGGGGCAGGAGGGCTTTTACCCTTCCAGCTAGTTTGCCTATTCACCCAGCTTTGAGTGAGAAGTGAGAGAACCGGCCATTACAAGTCTAACTAATGTACAACTTCAACATCTAAAAATTTTGGGACGTTGTTGACAACATTGTTTGGTAGAAATCCACATTTCTCCTAATAACAGTGTAGTTAATCAGCTTAACCATCTTAAAATCAGTAGGTTGTGTTTCTAATGGACTCTTGGTTGAACTCCTTCAATATGTCTAACAATCTGGCTTTTGAGTACGATGATAATATCCATGATGAATTTGTCGGAATGGTTAATTCTAATGTTCAGCCTGAAGAGTCGGTCCAATCCACCTCTCAAGCCGACAATGAGGAGGTAAGTTTGAGGGTCAACCCCACATATGCCCAAGAAGTTCAAGAAGACCCCGAATTTTCCAAACTCCTTACCCGCTATTCGCCCGAGGACATCATTTCCATGCTTTCCAAGCATACTGTCCGGGCAATGGCATCTCCTTCCTCACCATCTCCTTTCAATGCCTCTTCGTCTAGGCCCACTGATGATTGGTTTATCCCCAGGTATTTTAATTGAATTACATATCTATTTTGGTGATTAACAAAACTCAGATAAAGTTTGATCTAACAAAGTTTTTATGAAGCTAAGATATAGGAACAAGTCAGGCGAAATCAAGGAAATATTTAAGTATTTACTATACTGTAGCATTTCAAGTTCAGAGCATGAAATTTATCCAAGTACATATCGACTTTCCATAAGTCACAACGATTTCATAAGCATCGCATCGATTTTGATCTCAGAAGGATTCACTAAGTGATCGCATCGATTTCGATCACAGAACGATTCGCTAAGTGATTACACCGATTTCGATCTCAGATGATTCGCTAAGTGATCGCATCGATTTCGATCTCAGAACGATTCACTAAGTGATCGCATCGATTTCGATCTTAGAACGATTCGCTAAGTGATCGCATCGATTTCGATCTCAGAACGATTCGCTAAGTGATCGCATCGATTTGGATCTCAGATTGATTCGCTAAGTGATCGCATCGATTTTGATTTCAGAATGATTTGCTAAGAAATCGCATCGATTTCGATCTCACAACGATTTTGTTTCACATTGATTTGATAAGTAGAACAACGATTGCTCTCACAACGATTCGGTTTCACATCGATTTGGTAAGTGAGAACAACGACTTGGTCTCACAACGATTTGTCTTTCATATCGACTTGACAAGTTACAACAACGACTCGGTCATTATAACGACTCGCTAAGTTACACAATGATTCGCTTGGTGTAATGATTCGATAAGTCACAACAACGACTTGGTCTATGTAACGATTCGATAAAGCAGAACACGATTTGATTATAACGATTTGGTTATAACGATTTCTTGTATCAATTTGTTCACAACGATTGGTTTAACGATTTGCTTGTAATAATTCGTTCACAAAGATTTTCTTACAACAATTCGAATTGTCTCTAGAACGATTTGATTATGATTGTATAACGATTGTGATCTCATCGCCTTGTTTATGAGTAAGCAATGATTCACTCATACAACGATTTCATAAGTGATACTCACAATGATTTCATGAAATATAACGACTTGATATTCAAATATCTTGACAAGTCAAAGTCATCTCACGTATTTCTCTTATATCCATGCATTAAATATAAAACTTACATTTCTCTGCTCGATGCATGTCAGATATCTTCTATTCTTATGCTTCTACATGTAATATCTTTTTGAAAGACAGAATGGGATTTCTATTTTATGTATCCTCACTCCAACGATTGACTGACAACAAGAGACAGCCTAGCTGTCTATGTTTTAGCATTTAATTGTGCAGGTCTTTGATAGCATGACTCTATACAACGTTGGATAAAGTAGAAGCTGGAGGATATCAAGAAGGATTTTCTTCTTATGTGCATGGAACGTAAATGACCGTTGATTTCAAAATAGAACCATGCAGTCTAACGTTCTCAGAACATAGAGACAACAGATACTTCAAGGACTATTTTTCAAAAGAAGTTATATATTGAAGACTGATGGCTCTAGAAAAAGAAACAACCTTGAGAAGCTTACACAACATAATCTGCGAGCATCCAGAGGAGCAAAGCCTTACTCCATTGTTTTAAGCTTTGCTCTTAGCTCTGCATTTCTGTGCCTAGCTTTGTGAGAGCTATAGTGTACTGAGAGTGTTCTTTGTCGTAGATCTTTTCCTCTCAGTCTTTTGCTTCGGATCAGCACTGTTCTATTAGCTTGATCTAGGGGCTTGTCTTCCCTCGAACACATCTTCGTGTGTTGGTCCCTTCGTGTTGAAGGAAGACCTGGGGGTTCCAAGGTGGTTTTTCCTCTTCTGGCTGTGAAGAGAGGCCAGCTGCGGCTGGATTTGTAAGTGTCCTTGAGGGGGACTGTACCCTTGGGTAGTGGAATCCTGAGTTGTTGCTCAGGGACTGGAAGTAGGACTCCTGTGGAAAGGAGGTCCTAGCCAGAATAAAAATCCTTGTGCAGTGTGTTTGCTTTCTGTGTGTCTGTTATTATTTTACGACTAACACTAACCGCAAACGCAGTGCTTTGTTTAAACGTTTTTGTTGACTAGATTAGATATCAAATTTTAAAGAATCCATTCACCCCCCCTCTGGGATTGCTGGCTGGGCAATAAGTGGTATCAGAGCGAGTCTCTTCGACAAAGAAGGTCCAACGATCTGAAGAGAAAAGATCAAATGGCAGCCCACGGTCACTTCGAAGGTCAGTTAGTCAACAGGCCACCATTGTTCGATGGTGAAGACTATACTTATTGGAAAACAAGAATGGAGTTCTTCCTACAAGGGCTCGACTATCAGTCTGGTCCATCGTAGAAGAAGGAGATCTTCTGGTTAGTAACGAGAAGGACAAGTGGACTGAAGATGATAAGAAGAAAAATTTTCCTCAACTGCAAGGCCAAAAGCATATTGTGTTGTGCTCTTAGAGAAAGAGTTCAATCGTATATCTGCTTGCAAGTTAGCTATGGAGATGTGGAAAAGTTGACGATCACATACGAAGGTACTGACAAAGTAAAGGAAACCAGAATAGATATTCTGTAACACAATAAGAAAGGTTCCAGATGCAGTCAGGAGAATCGATAACCCAAATGTACAACGAATTTATAGACATCACAAACGGATTAGCTGGTCATGGGAAGACATATGAAATGGGAGACATGGTCAAAAAGATTCTTAGATCCCTACCAGCCTCTTGGACTCCCAAAGTAACAGCGATAGAAGAGGCCAATGACTTGAAGAGAATGTCATTGGAGAAACTCATTAGGTCCCTAATGGCCCATGAGATCAACATTGAGAGATTGGGAGAGTCGTCAGCAGAAGAAATAGTCCAATGCTCTCAAGGCTGAAGAAGATGCATCAGAGGTAAGCCTCAGCTGGTGATGAAAGCTTGAGAAGTAGTGAAGATGAAGAAGCTCTCCTCTCCAGAAGACTACAAAGAATATTAGCCAAAAGAAGTACCGTCTGTGAGGAGATACTTCAAGAGAAATAATGAGTATGAGAAGCCAGAAGAAAAGGATTCAAAGAAAGCTGAGCCAATCTGTACGAGTGCAAGAAGCCTGGACATATCAAAGCTGAATGTCCGAAAATAAAGAAAACTGAGTTCAGAAAAGATAATAGTTCTAAGAAATTCAGAAGATACAGAAGAAAGCCATGGCAGCAGCATGGGACAACAGCAGTGACTCTGACAGTGTGAGTCGAGTTCCAGTGGAGAAGAAGAAGAAAAGGCCAACCTGGTCTTCATGGCTAACATCGACGAAAAGGTAACATCTGATTCTTCGTTTACTTCTTGTAATGAATCTGATTCTGATAGTTTAGAGGATGCTTTCAATGAACTATAAGTAAATACAAAGATGTATGTAAACTACTAAAAATAACAAAGAAAAATCATGTTTGCTTAGAAATTACTAATTCAGATTTAAAATCTGAAAATGAACAACTAGAGAAGCAGGTTGCTGAACTAAAAAAAAAATGAATTGTTATGTGAGGACCTGAAAAATAAAATTAACAAATAGCAAGTTTAGAAAACCAAGAAACAGTAAACAAATTGAAACAGAAGTTAACACGTTAACAGAAGAAAAGGAAAGGCTATCAAGTACATTAGAAAAATTTACAAATGGAAAAACATCATTAATACTAAAAGGCTAGATGATCAGGTAAAAAGAAACATGGATTAGGTTATACTCCTCCTGATAATGATGAAACAATAGTATATCCTAAAATATATCCAACACCTAAGTTTGTAGCTAAACAAGACACAACATATAAGTCAAGCTTTAAATACATTCCAACTGAAAAAGTAAGTAGAATATCTTGTTGTAGTCACTGCAACAAGTTAGGTCATACTAAAATAACATGTCCAACTAAATATAAAAAATGGATAATAAAAGAAAATTGATGATACAACCAATCAGGACCCAAAAAAACTTGGGTACCTAAAGTTTATGTTTTCATTACAGGTAAACCTTCGAGCATCAAAATGGTACTGGGACAGCGGATGCTCAAGGCACATGTCAGGGAACAGAAAGTTATTCTCCCATCTTGAAGCTGAAGAAGGCACAGTCACTTATGGAGATAATGGAAAAGGGACTGTGATGGGTAGCGAATTAGTAGGCAGTAAAGGCAAAACTGTATCGAAGATGTTTATGCGTCAAAGGACTGAAGCACAACCTTATCAGTATCAGCCAACTGTGCAATAAAGGACATCAGATCAGATTTCAAGAATCAATGTGCAGTATCATGAAGGAAGTGCAGCCATTTTGAAGCTAACAGAGAAAAGAATTTGTACAGACTTTCTCTAAAAGAATTAAAGGATCAGGACATATGTCTGGCAGTGAATAAAGAGCAATCAACTGATCTCTAGCATCGAAGATTGGGCCTCTACAGCCTGGATGGGATGAGAAAATGAATCAAGAGAAATTTGGTGGAAGGCCTACCCAAAGTAAGTTCAATAATGGATGGTGTCTGTTGTTGGATCGAATGGCAAGCAAAACAGTCCTAGAGGGGGGTGAATAGGACTTTTGACCTTTTAAAATTTCTTCTGAAAATCACAGCACTAAATAACAGTTTAGTACTCAAAGTGATGTGTGTGATTCAAGTGTAGACTTGGCGGAAAACAATCACATCAAGAAATTGGATAGAGATTTTATCCTGGTTCGGCCCTTCCCACATGGAAGTCCTACATTCAGTCCTCAAGCCAACCACTTGAGATTTCACTAATCTGCCAATGAATTTGGCCTTCTCTCACACTTGAGAGGAATTACAAACCCACTTGCTCCAGAAAGTCTTCCCTATATAGGGTACAACAAAGCCTTTTCACCAAGGCCTTCCCTACACAAGAGGGGCAAAGTGCAGAGACAGATTTCTGCACAAATACAGGAAATTCGACAGAGGTGTGTTTGCCTCAAAATTGAGCACAAAACACACCAGACTTCAGATGGATACAACATATATAATTTCTCTAAATCCTATCTGAAGAAAAGGGTGGACTAAAGAGAATTGAAACTTAGTACACTTGCCACCCACAAACAGAAATTCTCCAGAATTTTCTGAACACAAGGAAGCTCTCAGAGGAAGTCAAGCATGAAGACTTTAGAGAGAGCTTGAGGAATTCGAATGGCTCTTTCAGGAGAATTGACTTGAATGCACTTTGTGGATTCTCACTTGAGGAAGATCTATGTCTCTGTGTGTGTCTCTTCTTTTCCTCTTGAGCTCCTTTACAATCTTCAAAATATGATCGTTTTGAGATGATGACCGTTGGAGCTTTGTGGCTGTTTGCAATATAGCTGTTTGAGAGGAATTCTTGGATCCTTTGAGTCTTGAAGAGATTGTCCAACAGGCTTCAGGTATGCTTCTTCCCGAGGTCTTCATTTTGTTAACAGCTAGAAGATAAGCTCTTGTAGCAAGTAGCTTGAGGGAGAGGCTGAACACATGCTCAATAAATGCCTGTTGCAAGGACAAACAAAAGAGAAAATGCATTTCCATACCCTTGTGGTAGGTGGGTCAGAAAATTCAGTACAAGCATGGAACCTAGTATCCCACAAGTATTACAGACAGCAGATGATAGACAAAAAGTTAAGGTATGGGTCTGTCAGTGGTAGGTGAGATGGTCAGATGCATGCGTCAGATTTTACATAAATGCTATGTGTCTTGTGAAGCTAACAATAAGGCAAGGTAGGACATCAGGACTGAGGATTTCAAGGAGAGACTTTTCACAGGATAATTAAATTAGAAGCTGACATGTCAAATCCTATCAGTAATATAATAATAGTCTTCAAAGTTTTAAGATGAAATGCATACACAATCCTCCTATCGAACTTACTTAAGATAAATAAACTAGATTTGATGATCTTCATATAGTTCAGAAAATATAGAGCTGACAAGTACATAATTGTCAGTGTAGTTGAATGTGAACAGATATGAGTTGATTGAAGGAGTAAGAGTAATTCGACTCATGAGTGATCAAGGTGATTTGACTACAATAGGTGAGGATTTCTAAGGTATTCGATTGAGACAGTTGAAGGTATTAGTCGAATACAAAGAAGACATTCAACTGAGTCATTGAATTACAAAGAAAAAGACATCCGACTGTAAGAGTCGAAGTCATCAGTCGAATCACAAAGAAAAAGACATTCGACTGTAAGAGTCGAAGTCATAAGTCGAATCACAATGAAAAAGACATTCGACTCTAAGAGTCGAAGTCATCAGTCGAATCATAAGAAAAAGACATTCGACTGTAAGAGTCGAAGTCATCTGTCGAATCACAAAGAAAAAGACATTCAACTGTAAGAGTCGAAGTCATCAGTCGAATGATATGTAAACGATGTGGACTTAAAAAAATTCGATTTTGACTGCTATTCTGAAGGAGTCGAATATGGTAGTCGGATTCAGTATGCTTAGAGATAGTTGTGGCCTTAGAAAATTTTGAGGATGCTATTACCTGAAAACAAAACTTTGTGGTATAAAATATATATTTAAAGATTTGTCATAGTAAAAACATATTTTTATAAAAACTAAGAGTCATTAGATTTGTTAGAGGTAGTTGCTCAACAATTCTCCCCCTTTTTGTTAATGACAAAAAAAACTTTAAATAATAATGTATCATATACTATTTTCATACCTTTTTCTCCCCCTTTGTGACATTAACAGAAAGGATAAAACTCAGAGAAATGCACAAGTAGGAAGAAATTGCTTCTATAAGTGGCAAACAGTACATAGTAGAAAACAGTACTAAGAAAGAAATACAACTACAAAGTTCAGATTCTAGCTGAACAGTGTAACAACAGAGAAGCAGGGAGTAAGGTTAAGAATGGTTGGATGAACTCCCAATATTTTTCCTCATTCTTGTTAAAGGAATGTTCAAACAGAGCATCATCAACATTGTAGGTAGGGTTGGTAGAGGGTAATTTCTTGATAGACTTGATGTGGCGCCTCCTGTACCAACCAATTATGTAATGATATTGTCAATGTCTATCCTGATTCTGAGAGGAAAGAACTTTGGTGGATGAAGATGGAGGAATTCATTGAAGGTCAATTCCAGTAGAGACCATTGGAGATGGTTGCATCCTTAGCTTGATAGTACAAAAGGTACCTCTCAGCCCATCGGTGAGTAACACTCTTATGAAAATCCGTAAGACTCTTGGAGTGAAATTGATTGAGGGTAAGTTTCATCTTCAAACACTGAGAGTGATAGGATGGATAGGCTGCTTCCCATTGCTCAGGGGTGAATCTTTCGGATTCAGCAAAACTTAATTGGATATCAAGAAGATGCTTGTCTTTCTTGGATAACTGAAGAAATATGAACCTTTGGAAACTTAACTTGGATTTGTACTTAATTTTGAATCTGGCAGAAATCCGGAGGAATCTGTTGAAGATTGTTTCAGAAAAGGTTGTTCTGTAGGAAACTGCTCCTACCAGTGGAGGATGAAGACCTGATGGTAATGCCACTGTCATGGAAGGAACAATTTCTCTTTGCCCTCTAAGCAAATTCTCATACTACCCTTTGGAAACATCATGCAATCCCAGTTTGAACCTTTCATGGTTGAAAGATCTCATTTCAAGGTACTTGGCCTGAGAGGCCCTGAGATGCTCTGCAAAACAGGCATGGAATCTAAGAGAAAGATGTTGAGCAGTTGTCAAGTAATGGGTTCTGGATTGATTTTCTAGAAACCTAGCTGCCTCTTCAGGGTAGAGATCAACAAATTCTTGAGGTGTGAGGCAGTGGCTCTTCTGAGAGATTAGTTGAAGATCAGAAATAGAAAGTGGGTGGTTTGTATCAAAATAGGAAGCCAATGTTCAAATGTGAAATCTGGCAACCCATGAACTTCCAGAAATGCTCTAATAGCAAGATATTCCTTGAACAAATTCATGTTTTGTTCAGAGTGGTGAGTGAAGCATACCAAATAGGAGGAAGTAGCAAGGAAGTTTATCTCCAATTTGGGTCCACTGGCAGCTGACAGTTGGATACTAGGAAGTATCTCAACTAAATGCATGAGAGTTTTCTTGGAGTCAGACTTTGAGGCAGTGGGAAGAGAGGAATAGAAGTGAGGAGGTTGAGTGGAAAGAGTCATGGTGAACTTTAAGTGTTTTAACTTGATACTTCAAGGGGTAGATAGAAAATTTAACATCCTTATAAAAAGGAGTGACTTCTGAAGTAGATCCAGGGAGGAATGTGGAGATGGTTGAGCTGATGATGAGGGAGCAGGAGATTGAGGTTCTGGAGTAGGTGCTGCTGGAGCTGGTATAGCAGATGGAGATGTGGCTCTGGAGGAAGGAGAGGGAAGAACAGGTTTGACAGGTACACCATTCTTGACTAATCTCCTCTTCACCTTTCTCTTAAATGTCTGGAAATTCTGAGAGGGCTCGAGAGGTCTCTTGGCTGCTGCCTGCTGTAGAGAATCCTCTAAGTCTGTTGCCACTTCTTCTGGCTGCTTTTAAGATTTGTTCACCTGCTGCTGCTCAACACTGGGTTCAAAAACAACTACTGCTAACAGAGCCTGCTGCTCAGTGGTCTGCTCATCTACCTTCTGCTGAGATTCAACTGAAATAGGCTGCTCCTCAGCCTGAACTTCTGGTTCTTTGACAGATTGCTCACGGACTGGTTCCTCAGGTACAGGTACTTGAGGTTCAGCTTGGTGTTCTTGCTCTTGAGCTGGCACAGTCTCTTCTTGCTGCTGTGAGGAAGCAGGCCCTGATGGCCTAGAGATGCCCGGTTGGCTCACCAACTGAAGTAGAAGATCTTTAATCTGCTTGTCCTCATCAGACAGACCAACAAATTTAGTATCTAACAAAACAACTTGCATGTGGAGAACTGACAGGTGCTCATGCTGGCTTCTAACCAAATCTAGGATGTCATTAAGGCTGTTGCTGCTCTCCCCCTGAGACCTTGGCCGAGTCTCAAACTGAGAAGGAGAGTGGTGAGGCTCTCTTTCTTCAAAGAGGTGATCAAGGGGGGAAGAGGTAGGAATATCTTCAGAATAACTTTCTTGCCTCTGAGATCTCTTAGGACATCATTAATGGTGTCCTCTAGAGCATCATGAACTGGAATGGATGGAGGAACATCTTCTTGCACAGGAATGAGTCTTCAGATCTGATTTGAATTGAAGGAGGTTCATGCTGAACTTCTGTTGCTGGGGCTTCATGTGTGAGTAGAGAAACCAAAGATTCATCAGGATAGTTCTCATGTTCACACTCTGGGACAGAACTTTTATACCACAGATTTTGCTTCTTGCCAACTAAGGAGTACTTGCTTCTTTTCAAAGTAAAAATTCCTATCTTCTCTTTGTTTCCAACAAACATTTCTCCAGATAGATCTACTGAAAATTTCTTGAAGATAGAGTAAGTAGAGATCCATATGGAAGAGATTCTTGTAGATCCTTTGAAGCAATCATCTTCTCCAAAATTACTGCTGCAGATTCACCTTATGCCTCTGAACTGCCCAAAATAACAAATTTCCATCTCTAGCTGTAATGGAGGAATGAGTTCTGCTCTAGGGGTTATGATATTGGTGATTACAGAATGAATCAATCTTTTCTCAGCAGACAACTCATTAACTTGATGTCCTCGTTTGCTGAGGGTCCCTAGGCTGCCAATAATCCCTAATTTTTACTTTTCCAAGGGGATGAACTCACTAAGATTATGCCCTGAGTTGGGACAATCCAGCAATTCGACAAAAGCTCTTCAGAAATTGTGATTTTGATGCCTTGACATACCCTACTACTGAGTTTCCAGTAGAGACTTCCAATGAAGCATAAAAAGATCTGACTGCATCGGCAACAAATGGCTCAGAAATCTGACAGATTTTGGTCTAACCCATAGCATTCAAAGTCTCTTCTACCCAAGACAGATTTATAGATAAGTGAGAGAACTCAACAGCCTTTCCAGAGCAAATGGGAATCTTAGCAAGGCGTTGGAGTTGGTCTGGGGTCAACTGGACAGACTCTTGTGCCCTAAGGGAAGCCATCTAGATGATAGAAATAAAAGGGACTCAGGAAACCTTCAAAGGAGAGAAAGAAATGATCAGTAGAGATGAAAGATCCTACCTTTCTTCCGGAGAGGGAGTTTCAGATGGTTCCTGGAAGGTCCTTCGCGGAGTACAGTGAAGGCGCGAAGAACGCAAGAAGACAAGTGAGTCGAAAGAGGATTTCAAACGGGTGTTTTGAAAGGTAGAATGGGTTTACTTATATAGAGAGGAAAAAGTAACTGGTGTTGATTTCAGGATGAAAGGACGCGATGATTGATTTGACCGTTTAATTACAAAGGGACGCGCCTTAAATGAGGTGTCAGTTGCCCCAAATAATTAATTAAAAACAAATTATGAATAGTAAGCGTCGTTTTAAAATATCTTAATGAATCGAATTAGGTATTTGACTGCATCAGTCGAATACTCATTATAACATGAATCGAATGCATCAGTTCTTCATAATCGAATGCATAAGTCGAATGTAGGACTTAGCGATTTTTCAGGATAGTTTTTTCACAAACAGTTCACAAAATTTTTATCAATGCAATTCAAACACTACTTTATGAGTTTAATCAGTGTTGCACATACCTATTTCTCTTTATTGAAGTAAACCTATCTTCAGGGAGAGGTTTTGTAAAAATATGCTAATTGATTTTCTGTAGAAAAAATTCAAGAGAATATTTCCATTGCTTACATGGTCCCGGATGAAATGATGTCTAACCTCAATATGCTTGGTTCTTGAGTGCTGGATTGGATTCTTTGTTAAATTTATAGTACTTGTGTTGTCGCAAAGCATTGGAATATCTTGAAGCTGATGACCATAGTCTTCTAATTGATGCTTGATCCACAAGAGTTGAGTACAGCAACTTCCAGCTGTAATATATTCAGCTTCTGTAGTGGATAAAGCCACTGAATTCTGCTTTCTAGAAGACCAAGATATCAAACAACCTGCAAGAATTTGACATGTACCACTGGTGCTTTTTCTATCCAATTTGCATCCAGCATAGTCAGCATCACTATAAAATCAACTTGAAATCAGAACATCTAGGATACATAGACCTAAGTTACTAGTATTAATAAGATATCTGAAAATTCTTTTTACTGCAAGAACATGAGATTATTTGGATCAGCTTGGAATCTTGCACAAAGACAAACACGAACATTATATCTGGTCTACTTGCAGTGAGATAGAGCAGTGATCCTATCATTCCTCTATAGGTCTTTTGGTCTACTTTTTGCCAGAAGGATCACTGTGTAACTTAATGCCTGAGCTCATGGGTGTTCCTAAGGGCTTATTTTGTCAAAGCTATACTTAGTCAGTAGATCTGAAATGTATTTGGTTTGACAGATGTGAGTTCCTTCTTTGGTTTGCTTGATTTGCAATCCAAGAAAATAATTAAGTTCACCATCATGCTCATTTCAAACTCACTTTGCATCAAATTTTCAAAGAATTTGTAGAGTGATTCATTAGTAGAGCCAAAGATAATGTCATCAACATAGATTTGTACGATTAAGATTCCATCTGAAAATTTCTTTATAAATAGGGTGCTATCTACTTTTCCTCTTATAAATCATGTGCTATAAGATAAGCACTTAATCTTTCATACCAAGCTCTTGGTGCTTGTTTCAGACCATATATTGCTTTCTTTAAACGGAAAACATGATCAGGATACTTACTATCTTCAAAACCAGGTCGGTTGTTACATATACTTCTTTTTTAATAAAACCATTCAGAAAAGCACTTTTAACATCCATCTGAAATAAATTGATATTAAGAGAGCAAGCATAAGCTAATAAAATTCTGATTGCCTCTAATCTAGCTACTGGAGCATAGGTTTCATCAAAGTCTTGCCTTCCTCTTGGGAATATCCTTGAGCTACAAGTCTAGCTTTGTTCCTAGTTATTACCCCTGATTTATCCAATTTATTTCTGAAAACCCATCTGGTTCGAATAACTGGATGATCAGTAGGTCTAGGCACAAGGGTCCAAACTTCACTACGTTTGAACTGATTAAGTTCTTCTTGCATAGTAAGGATCTAAGATTC
>JACBKR010003433.1:0-29453 GCA_014218235.1 Colocasia esculenta
AGGGGGACTGTTACCCTAGTAGTGAAATCCTGAGTTGTTGCTCAGGGACTGGACGTAGAACTCCTAAGGAGAGGAGGTCCGAACCAGCATAATCCTTGTGTTGTGTGATTGTCTTTGTGTGTTTGATATTTAAACTAATAGTCACTAACCTCCTTCGAAGAACGTTTGTGTGAATGTTTTTAGTTACAGGTATCTTCTAGATTATTTTTAAAAAAGTCCCATTCACCCCCCCTCTGGGCTCGTCAAATGGGCAACATCCTCCTCCTGCTGAAGCTGCAATCCTCGCCCCTCGACCATTATGGTCATGCTGGGCGATTTGGATGAGGGGCCTTCTGTTCACCTGCATCCCAACTCCTCTGCAGGCACCCTGAGCTCGAGTGGCTTGCCTCTGCCTCCAGCCTCATCAGAGGACCCTTGCGGCCATGCCGCACCCTTTCCTTTCCCTTCCAATAAAACTCTGGATGCTTCCCCAGAGTCTTCTGTAAATATCGACTCTAGTTTAGGTTCAGGGTTAGAGTAGCAAGTCCCTGTCCCCGTCCAAGAAGAGTAAGGGTAATGGCATACCTCGTAGATATTTGATGGATTTGGTGCAAAGGTGTAGCGCTATTTAGCTATCGAAGAGTTCGTTCAAGAAGCTGTTATTTTAAACATAGAAGCAGCACGAAGAGGAGGAGCTACACGATGGATTTGGTGTATATGAAATTTTAACTGAAGAGGACCCCGTGGATGAAGAAGATGGCGGAATAGAGGATGCTGCCGAGATGTATGCCAGTGGCATGAAGAGATTCGACGAGTACATCAACAGTGGATGAACCACCAAAGAGGTAAACATTGGGACTGAAGAAGAACCCATGCTCTTGACTATTGCTGCTAATCTCCCTCCTGAAGAAGAAGAAGCGCTCATAGAAATATTAAGGAGTACAAGGATTCTTTGCCTGGTCATACGACGACATGCCCGGCATTGACCCCGAGTTAGTAGAACATAGGTTAATCTTGAAGCCAGGGGCAATAGCGTTAAGCAAAAATTAAGGAGATTTCTCCTCCACATTACGTTAAAAATGAAAGAGGAGATTGATAACTACACAAAGCTATATTCATCCGTGTAGTTCTCTATCATTGTGGGTAGCTAATATACTCCCAGTAATGAAGAAGGACAGAAGGGTGCGAATCTGCATAGACTTCCGGGACTTGAATAGGGCATGTCCAAAGGATGATTTCCCATTACCTCACTTGGATGTTTTAATTGATAACACCGCTGGGTATGAAACCCTTTCATTCATGGATGGTTACTCAGGATATAATCAAATCCGTCTAGCCCCGGAGGACCAAGAGAAAACCTCCTTCACCACGCCCTGGGGAACTTATTGCTGTGTGGTCATGCCGTTTGGACTGAAGAATGCCCGTGCCACTTATCAAAGGGCAATGCTAGCCATCTTCCACGATATGATTCATATTGATGTTGAGGTTTATGTGGATGATATTGTGGTGAAGTCTCGGACCCGAAGTGAACATTCCTCCGTGCTTGCCAAAGTGTTTCGTCGCGCACAAGAATACCAATTGAAGATGAATCCGAAGAAGTGCATGTTCGTTGTTTCCTCAGGCAAATTGTTAGGTTTTATAGTCAGCAAGCTGGGAATTCAAATAGACCCAAACAAGGCTAAGGCAATAAATGAGATGCCTCCTCCTAAGAAATATCGAGCTTCGATGATGATTGGACGACTTTAGTTCATAAGGTGATTTATATCTCAGCACTCTCAAAGATGTCGCCCTCTATGAACTGTTAAAAGGAGGAGTCAAATTCGAATGGAATGCGAAGTGTCAAGAAGCCTTTGATGAACTCAAGAGCTATCTAATGAATCCCCCTGTGCTGCAGGCGCCTGTCCCAGGAAAACCCCTGATCCTATATCTGTCAACTATTGAGGACTCCTTAGGAGCTATCCTTGCTCAACATGATGATTCTGGCAAAGAAAGGACAGTCTATTACCTATCTAGGCTCTTCAATCCTTCCGAGCTCAAACTCACCACAATGGAGAAAACATGTGCAGCGCTAGTGTGGGTAGTGCAGAATTGAAGTACTACTTCCTAGCCCATCAAGTGAGCTTGATTTCTAGAATGGACCCTATTAGGTATCTCCTAGAGAAGCCAGTCCTCGCTAACAAATTGGCACGCTGGCAAAGCTTCTTGTCTCAATTTGATATCACCTTTGTAGTCCAAAAGGCTATAAAAGGGTATGCCATTGCTGAGCACCTTGCTCACCTCCCTCTTCCTCATAGTGACACAGTTCAAGAGGATTTCCCTGATGAAAACCTATCACTTATATCTCGCGATCGCTTCTGGTCACTACACATTGACGGGGCTCTCAATTCTAGGGGGCGGGGCATAGGTGTTGTTCTGCTCACCCTGGAAGGGATCACCATTCCACTCGCATATCAACTCCAGTTCCCTGCCACCAACAATGTCTCCGAGTATGAGGCTCTCCTAGCCGTTCTAAAGCTTGCCTATCTCTTAGGCGCGCGTCATCTCAAGATCATAGGAGATTCTCAATCGTCCTTCGGCAGGTCCTTTCTACCTATCGCACTCGTGACCCCAAACTCAAGCCTTATCAAGATCTGGTCACTCTCCTAGCCAAGCAATTCCGAAAACTCATCTACATTCATACTCCTCGCTCTCAGAATATCCTGGCGATGCCTGGCATCTTTGGCCTCATCCCTCTCCTTCCCTCTCAGCCGCAGCGCTGAGACTATCATTGTCAGAGGTTAGAAGCACCTTCCACTCAGGATCCTTGGTTAATAACCTCAGGAGCTCTTTATCTTGAAGGCAGAGAGGAGAGAAGCGAAGGAAATAATGCTTGTGGAACTAGAAGAAATGATGCACGAAGAAAGGCCATGGTACTAAGAGATCGAGCAAAACTGCAAGGACGATACCTTCCCAGAAGAAGATGAGGTTGAGGATAGAAGAGCCATCTGTAGAGCGGCTGTAAGATATACCATTGTTGGAGAAGTGTTATATAGACGCGCTCTAAATGGGATGCTCCTCAGATGCCTGTCTGATGAAGAAGCTTGGAAGGTAGTGGAAGGAGCCCACTCTAGCGAGTGTGGAGGGCATGTCAATAGCCAGATGCTAGCAAAGAAAATCCTTAGGCAGGGCTATTACTGGACAACCCTAGAGGAAGACTGTGCCATCTATGTCCGTAGGTGCGTCAAATGCCAGCTCCATGCCGATAAAATCCATGCTCCATCTTCTTCTTTACATCCACTATCTTCTCCTTGCCATTCTCCATGTGGGCCTTTGATATCATGACCCTTGGTGATCCCAAGCTCAAGTAAAATAGAAGTCTTTCATTCTCATGCTACTGAGTACTTCACCAAGTGGGCCGATGCAGAAGCATTGTAGAAATCAAAGGTTCAAAGTGTGCCGATTCATCATGAAGAACATCATCTCGTGGTTTGGAGTGCCAAGCGGCATCGCCACCGACAATGGGCCCCAGTTCATATCACAAGAGCTTTAAGACCTATGTAAGAAGTTCAACATTTCTTTGCATCATTCGTCTCTATACTATCCGCAGGGCAGCGGCCAAGCCGAAGCCACAAACAAAACACTTTTGAAAATTTAAAGAAAACTTGTGAGTCTCATAAATTTGTTGATTGGCCTGAGAAACTAGTTGAGGCTCTATGGACTTATCTACCTCTGTCCGCATGCCCACGGGGCAAACTCCCTCTCACTCACTTATGGGTTGTAGGCGGTATGTCCACATGAGATCCTCATTCCTTCGTTAAGGGTACAATTGGACAAGGAACTTAATCTCGACTAACGTGAGAGGCGTTGCTTACTCAACTGGAACTCTTAGACGAACGGTGTCTAGCCGCGACAGATCATGTGCTTTCATATCAAAATAGACTCTCAAGATTTTCAAAAGAAATGATTGAACGTAAATTCCAAGAAGGAGACATGGTCTTGAATCGAATTTTCATAAAACCTGGAGGTCCTAGGTCAAAGCAAGCAAATTGGGAAGGTTGTACATTGTCAAGGAAGTGTACCCCGGGAACGCGTATAGGCTAGTCATGCCGATGGTGAGGAGCTCTCTCACCCGTGGAATGGGTTGTACCTTAAAGATTCTACCCTAATAAAGATTTTCAATGGCGACACCATTTGGCAAAAGAGTATTAACAGCTATGAGTTTCACATCCATTTTATTGTTATCAGACATGTTCTAGGTTTAGTCAACACACACAACACGACAACCTGGGGTGAATTTCCTTAGTCAAAAAGTGTTCCTACTTAGCCCTAGTGTAGGGGAGGGAAGGTCTTCTCTCCTCTTACTCGGACGAGGTTTAGGGGCAAAAGGATGTTGACTTGTAGACGAGTGAGGGTGTAGACCATGTGCGAATGAAGTCTCAAAGAGGGATGGTTGGTTCAAAAGAAAGAAATAACAAAAAGAACAACAAATGAGCGAAAGAAAAATATAGAATAGGGGCATGGCAAAGAGTGGCAGTACAGTTCCTCGCGGGACGCCTTTGAGCCCGGTCGTACGCATGCCCCAAATTAAAAGCAATGACCATAAAGTCTCTAGACAACAGACGGAATCCATGTGTGATGCACCCATGTGAGTCAAACAAGTCATTGTCCCAAGCACCGACGCCAAGTCTTATCCCTTTAAATCTTCCTACCCCCACTAATGATCAGACCTCCCCTCACCTGGTCTGTGAAGGAACACTGGCGACCAGGGGCAATCACCTTTAGGGAAGCCAAGAATTAGTGCACACTGTACCTAGAAGATGTTTTGACAAGCTAAGATGGAAGGTGAAATGCCTAGTTGATCTCTCAAGAACAGAAGGTGTCGCTATAGGTAATCCAAAAAATCCAAAAAAAATAAAATAAAATAGAAAATCCAAAAATCCAAAAAATTGGAAAATCTCAAAATTCAAAAAAAATAGAAAACCCCAAATCCAAAAAAATTAGAAAATCCCAAAACAAACAAAAATCAGAAAAATCTCCAAAATCCAAAAAATAATAATTTAGATGTACATTCGTTTTCTTTTAGCATGCATTACTTCTTTTACTTTCGCCTATTTCAATAAGGCTCAGCCCCTTGACTATTATGAAGTCAAAGTAATTCCCTATTTAATGTAAGGGGCAGAGCCAAAGAGCAGATCTAACATGTTTTGCTAAGTGTACAGGGGCAGGGATCTCTAGAACAAGCGCAACACAGTACTCAGTTTCTCTCTCTCTCTCTCTCTCTCTCTCTCTCTCTCTCTCTCTCGTGCCACACTCATCTCAATTACAATCCATGCAATCACAAACATTGGCACAGAACATAAAAGATTCACTAATAAAGGCATCATGTACAAAGATAAGGGGGAGGTGGCTCACAAAACTCCTCACTGACCATCGCCACTCTCCCTGCATCCCTCGTGTCTCTCAGGCGGGGGTGGCATCTCACCCCTACCACTCCTAGCGCTAGTCTCTCTGGCTAAGCGCCTCTCCTCCTCCTCGTTCTTCCGCCTACTGGAGGAACTGGCTAAGAACTGCCTGACAGAGGCGCCACTCGCCCCGCTCGCTCCGGTCTTGCTCCTCCTCCTGCTCCGGGTCTGACCTATGTCTGTCACTATGCCCTAAATCTCCCGGGCCAGGGACTGCTGCACGACCAGATCGGTGCGCAGGCGGATCAACTCTGCCTAATCTGCTGCTGGCCCCTGCGTGCACAGTAGTGCCAACTCCCTTGTCACCTCCTCTACCTACGTGTGCAGCCGGTCCACCTCTGCTGTCGACGTCTCCACCTGAAGGCGCCACTGGGCAACCGAAGCGGTAGCTGAATCAACCTGCTCCTGCAACTGGGCCGCCCGGTCAGCGGCAGTCCTCATATCGGTCACCTATGGCAAATCAAGTCAGTATCAAGTGTAAGCAAAATTCAGTTCAACTTACTGCCATACTTACTCTCTCTGTTAGCTCGGCCTGTGCCTCCTCGGCCCTCCCCACTGTGCTCGCCAGTTGGTCCTTTAGATCCGACTGGGAGCCCTCTACTGCTACTCTGGAAGAGGATGCACCGGCCTGTGCCCTCCTCACACCTGCTAGCTCCGTCCGTTGCACATACAACACTTGTCAATTTCTTAATCAGCTAAAGAATCGGTAAGTTACTGAAGTCTGAGTAGGTGCTTACCAGCTACTCCACCTCCTCCGGGCTATCCCCGGTCTGTACTGCCAAATGTTGTAAGCCCGGAGTGAGGCAATCTCCCCGTTCACGTCCACATGCAATTCATCCAGATCTGTCAGCTCAATTCAATATAGAACAATCATGGAGTCTGAGTTTAGCGATTTACCTGTCGTCATCATGCCCTGTAGACCCTCGTCCATATTTCAAGGCGAATGCTTCAGTAAGCATCGTCGGACACAACGTTGGACCTGACCCGTCAGCCTCTGTGCTCCTAGTCGTCAATCTGCTCGCGGGCCCTCACGCGCCAGTCAGTGGTGTCGTGGAGTCCCCGGAAGCTCCGGCCAGGCCTAGGGGTCTGGCCTCGGCTAGGGAACTCCACTGCACTCTGACGGAGGTCGAGGGACCTCTGAGTCAGATGCAAGTGGAGAGGTAGCACCAGGTTGAGAGCATGAACCCACACCGTCCTATCGAAGTAGGGGCGGGCTGGCTCCAACCAGGGCTGTCCCTCATCCACCTCCTCTAGATACGGTGCCACACCACCTGCACATCAAACACCTCTTGTCAGTAGCCAAGCAGTTAATCCAAATCCGGGGTAGAATACTCACATCTAGCTGAGGGTATAGGCCGATCGCGTCCTGGAGGGATGCTAGCTGCTCTTCCAACGGGTGCGTGTCTCGGCACGGCACCCAGTGCCTAGCCAGGGGCATGATGCCCGGTCGCTCTAAGATCCCCCCCAAAGCCGGGGAGGTGGAGATAGGTCCAAACCTGCAAGAATGCAAATACAGTCAGATCACAGGTGCAATATAAATAGCAGTTTAAGTAAAGGGGCATAGAAGAGAAGAGTGTACCTGAAGGAAGGGGTAGAAGCCGCTGATGGCCGTCTGCCTGTCGGAGGAACCTAGGCTCTCGAACTGGTGCACCAGGAACGCGGCTCCTTACGCATAGCTCCCCACCTGGCCCAGGTCCTCTAGAAGTGGCAGGAACCGGCAGTGAACCGGGTCGCCCCTCGTAGCAAACAGGAGTCTGCAAAGGAAGAAGATGAGGAAGCGACGCAGGTCCAAGTCTGCCTGGGCTCCTGGCTCATCAGCTAGCACCTCCCTGCACCCCCTTGTTAGCCACTGCAGCTGCTCATCCGCCGTCTCAGCCACCTCCCTCCCAATCTGGTATAGCCCTAGGCTCTCCTGCAACTCAACCCTAGAAAGGAGGGAAGACCTCTGCTACGGTCAAACCTAGCAGTCTGGGGCCAGCTCCCTGTAGCACGGGTAGGTAAACCCACTCACTAGTCGCCCATGCACCCTCAGCCCTGTAATCCTGCTTACATCCTCTAGACTGGGGATCATATGTCCCCATGGGAACACGAAGGCAGTCACCTCCGCGTCCACCTACTGCGCAGGGCCTGAGTAAGGTGGGTGTGCCCTCCTCCTCTCCATCCTCAAAACCTCTCTAAATCCCATCCCATCTAACCTATCCCTCTGGAACCTGGGGAAAGCTAGATACACTGCCAAAACCAAGAGCCAGGAAACCCGGGCCCTCATCTCACCCTGCAAGCACAAATCGGTCAATAAGTCAGTTTAAGCATGCCTTGTTTAGTTGCTCGGCTGAGGTCGCGCCGGCAGGGTAGGCCGCAACCTTGTCGCGACGCTCTGAGGCACCACGACATTGTCGCGACCAGCCTGATGACCGCGACCTTGTCACGACAACCTTTGGCGTCGCGACAATGTCGCGGCCTTTGACCCCGTCGCGACAACTGGTGTAGTGACTGGGCGAGCCGTCGCGATCTTAGGCACAGACCGAACGGTGCTTCCTTTGTTTGGTGGCCGTTTCTCTGGGCATTACGCCCTACATTGGCCCTCTTTGGGCTTCCCCATTCCACCACACACCATCAATCAAGGTTTAAGGGCTTCGAATGCTTACCTTCTTCATGGCGGCTTCCCGTGCCATCGCTGCCACTTCCAGGTCCATGGGGGGCACTTCTTCTTCCACCATCTCCGCATCTTGGACCTCCTCCGCCACCGGAGGCGCTTCCTCTCATCGCTGGGAAGGCCTCCTCGCCTTGGTTTTCTTCCCCCTTCGACCGTCGCCACCGCCGTTATCACCTCCTTCCATCGCCACCAAAGAGAGGGAGAGAGGAAGATAAGAGAGTGAGAAAAGAGGGAGAGGAAGAAAAGAGAGAGAGAGTGAGGTTTCGAGAGAGAGAGTAGCCGGAGAGGGGAATCGCCAGAACAAAAAGTTTGAACGCACAAGAGGGAGAAGGAGAAGGGTTTGCTGTGTTTTGAATCGTCGATTCTTGTCGCGAAGCCTTTGGACATCGCCTTCTAGTTGCGACGTCTAGATAGGTCGTGACCTTGTCGTGACCCGCGACATCGTCACGACCTTTAGGCGCCGTCTATAGTCGTCGCTACATCAACAGAGCATTGCGCAATCTGAATAAAACCTCAATTTTATTAATTCAAACTATCAATTACAAGTCCTAATCCCTCCTACAATCAATCAAATCATGTTCCAATCCTAACTACCACCTGATAACAATGCCTACATCTCTCTATCACTCTCAAATGCCTGGTGCCGTCTCGGATCCTCCGGCTATGATGGGTCGGATTCTCTTCAAAGCCAAGTAGTACTCTCGTGCCACATTCTCATCCTCCACCACCTCGGTCTGGATGAGGCTCGTAGCACATCCCTCCCAGTGGACGATGGCACTCCTCACGTCCCGTTCATCTTTCTCGTTGTTCATTTTCCTCACTTGGATGGGCGGGTAGTGAGAGAGAGGCAGTACCACTGTGCGTGCAGCTCCACACTGTAGGTAGCAGCGGTCCGGGTTGTAGAGAACCAGTCCTTCATCACCTATGAGCCGCAGAGCCAGGCCGGTGCGCTGAGGTAGGCAAATCATCTTGTTATGAAGGAAGCGCGGGCGCATCTCGAACCTCTCCTCAATCATGGTTTTGAAGTAGATCCACCATTCTTTCAGCCCCTTGATTAGCACGGTCTTGCACCATGATTGTGGCATCATGTAGAGAGGAGCACCGACGAAAGCTAGAGGGTGGTGCAGCATTCTCTTGCACTGAGTAGAGGGGTCATCTATCGCCTGGAACTGGATGTGCATGCCCATCCAGCACTCAAGAGCGATGACAGAGCCGTGGAAAGGGCCGCCTATGGCTGTAGAGGAAAGTCCAGCGTAAAGGTATCCAAGAACGGCCTGGGAGATGGACATACCTTCCCATATGCAACTGATGATGCTCAGGTTGGGAACGGAAAGGAGATTGTCCTCTGCTGGAAAGAGTATCACACCGTAGATGCAGATGGCGGCGGCCTTGGCTATGGCAAGGTGGTTCCCGGTCTTGCGCTTGCACTGTGAGACAATCCACTGAGAGACCGGGAGAAGGTGGATGTGTGTCCGGCTAGTCATCGTGTACAAGTCCGTCTTCTTGGTGGTGTTTTCCATGAGTATGCCCCACGAGTCGATGGAGGCCACGGTATGAGCAATGGTGTACTCCTGTCCCTTCTTATCCTTCGGGAGCCCCAGCATGAGCTCCAACTTCTCCAGCAGTATAGTCACCTCGAACACCGAGAAAATGAACGTGTGTGTCTGTGGGTGCCACAGCTCCGCCAGTGCGGTGAGGCTATCCCACACGTGCACTACCTTATGGTAGTTCTTGGCCAACGTGAGAATCGTGGTAAGTCCCCACTCGCGCAGCTGATGAGTGGATGCCACGGGGAGCATCTGTACCATGGGCTCAAGCCACGGGACCTTGGAGAACCTCCTATGGCCCGGCAGGAGCTGGAAGAGAATAGAGCAGAAGGGGAGATTAAAAGAAGAACTGGAAGAGAGAGAAAGTCAACTAGAAGAGAGAAAAAGCCACTTACTTGAAGATTCGGCCTTGCACTGATGTGACTGGCATGGAGGAGAGGCGTTGCAGCTCTGCATGGGACTCCCTGGCAGCCTTGGGACCCCCATAGGGCTGAGGGTCAACATGGAGGGAAGAGAAAGCTCTCTTCATAGCTAGAAGAGAGAGAAAAGAAAGAGTTTGCCCAGCTAGCAAGCCCGGGGGGTGAATGGGATTCTTTAATAAATTTGATTATTTAAAACCTGTAATAAAAAACGTTCACACAATAGACACTTCGATGATTGTTAGTGTTAGTGAAAAGAAAACAACAAACACAAAGCAAGCACAAGCAATCTCACTACACAAGATTTTATCCTGGTTCGGACCTCCTCTCCACAGGAGTCCTACGTCTAGTCCCTGAGCAACAACTCAGGATTCACTACCCAAGGGTACAGTCCCCCTCAAGGACACTTACACACCCAGCTGCAGCTGGTTTTCTCTTCACAACCCGAAGAGGAATACAACACCCTGGAACCCCCAGGTCTTCCTTCAACACGAAGGGAATAACACAAAGATGTGTTCAAGGGATGATACACCCCTGGACCAAGCTAATAGCACAGTGCTTGATCCGAAGCGAAGACTGAGAGGAAAAGATCTACAAAGAAGAACACTCTCAATACACAAAAGCTCTCTCAAGGTTCTACACTAGACACAGAGAGCTAAGAGCTACAACAAAATGATGGAGTGAGACTTGAGCTCTTCTATGGTGCTTGCTGATTTTGAATTCTCAAGGATATATATCTTCACGTAGGCACCAGTCTTCTATTTATATCTTCTTTGAAAATGTAGCCGTTGGAGTATCCATTGTCTCTATTTTTGAGAACGTTAGACTGCATGGCTTTCCTTTATAGTCAACGGTTCTTTGCGTTCTACGCATGTAAGAAGAAAATCCTTCTTGATATCCTCCAGGTTCTACCTTATCCAACGTTGTATAGAGTCGTGCTGTCAGAGACCTGCACACATTAAATGCTAAAACGTAGACAGCTAAGCTGTCTCTTGTTGTCAGTCAACGTTAGAGTGAGAATACAACAAAATAGAAATTCCATTATGTATTTCCAAAAAATATTACATGCTGAAGCATAAGAATAGAAGATATCTGGACATGCATCGTGCAGAGAAATGTACGGTTATATTTAATGCATGGATAAAAGAGAAATACGCGGGATGACTTTGACTTGTCAAGATATTTGAATATCAAGTCGTTATATTTCATGAAATCGTTGTGAGAATCACTTATGAATTGTTGTATGAGTGAATCGTTTGAGAACGAATCATTACACGCAAATCGTTATAACTAAATCGTTGTTTTGTTTTCGAATCGTACACAGACCAAGTCGTTGTTGTGACTTATCGAATCATTACAGCAAGCAAATCGTTGTGTAACTTATCGAGTCGTTATAATGACCAAGTCATTGTTGTAACTAGTCGAATCGATGTAAATACTAAAATGATGTGGAACTAATCAAATCATTATGAGAGACAAATCATTGTGAGATCAAGTCGTTGTTCTCACTTACCAAATCGATGTGAAACCGAATCGTTGTGAGAGCAATCATTGTTCTCTCTTATCAAATAGATGTGAAACCAAAATCGATGTGAGACAAAATCGATGTGAGAGAGCAAATCATTGTTCTCTCTTATCAAATCCTTGTGAGAATTAAATCGATACGATCACTTAGCGAATCGTTCTGAGATCGAAATCGATATGATCACTTAGCGAATCATTCTGAGATCGAAATCGATATGAGTGGAATCGTTATAACATTTAGAGAAATCGATGTGTACTTAGAAAATTCATATGCACTGAACTTTAAGTATTATAGGATGAAGATACTTACTAGTTTTTCTTGATCTTTCAAGATTCATTTCCTGTGCTCAAATCTCATGGAAACCTTGTTAGATTAACCTTTATTTTAGTTTTGTTAATCACCAAATAGATATATAATTTATCTAAATTACATGGGGATAAGCTGATCATCAATCTCCCCCTTTTGGTGATGACAAAACATAATGAAATTCATAGATGTTCATGAAATAAATTTCAGTGATCCGTCGAAATAAAATGAGAAATGTATTTTAGAAACACTAGATTTCTCCCCATTTTTGTCAGTAAGCAAAAAGATATCATACTAAGACAAAGAAGAAAGGAGAAAAGATAAGTGAGATCAAAGAACTTTTCTATTTATCTTGAGGGTTACAGGGAGGTAGAAAGCAGGAGACAGAAGAGAGGCATGCCGCTGAATAATGGGCAAAGCCTTGCATTCCTGCTCCTCAAAATAGGCTTGAAAAGCCCCAAAAGAGATAGTATAAGATGTCCCCATGTCAGGAAGCATTCTTTTGATATGAAGTTGGCGCTGAGCATCGATAAAGGTGCCATATTCATCTTTGCCAAGAGAGACCTTGAAGGTAATAAAAGAGCCAAAACTGGCAAACCGAAGAAACTGGTTGATCTTGATAGGGTAGTGGATCTGATGCTGCAGGAGATCTTTCTTCAAAGCCACAAAGAGTTTGTACCGCTCTACCCACTGAGCATAGGGCTCTTGAACCAGATTGATGGAATTCAAGTCCAAAAAGGCTTCAGCTGAGAGAGTAGGCTTGCCTGCCTTAAACAAGGAACTGTTCAAAGTTGCCAGCTGAAGGGCAGACTGGTTGTAATATTTTTCCCAATCAGAGGGAGAGAGCCTTTCACTTTCAGATAGAAGAGGGGCAAGAACCTCAAAAGTGATATGGCCTAGGTGAAATTCCCGGAAGAGGAATCTTTGGAAGGAAGGGAGACGACCTTGCTGAGCTGAGATCCTTCCCATTACGCGAGCAAATCTCTCAAAGATAACAGGATCAACTGAGGAGTCCATGACCAAGGAATGTAGTTTGGGGAGAAACACACTGTCTGGTATTTGCAGGGTAGCGAAATCCACTTTGAAGGAACAGTTAACTGGACTTTCAACTTTAAGTAATGTAACAGCTCCCTGGAATTGACCCAACTGAATTTCAGGCAAATGTTGAGATAACGATAGTCATTGAAGAGATGGAAGTACCAGATGAGCTTTACTTCCTTTTGAATGAAGGGTGCACAGGTAGACTTGTGATGAATGACAAACCACTCAGAGAGAGTGAGTGGGGAATCCCAGGGTGGAAACCGATCGGACTTTGCAAGTAGAAATTTCCTGTAGAGAGCCTTGTGCCCCTTGGCCCACTGATCTTCAGATTTGCATTCAGCCATTTGGAAGATTTTGGATTGATGATTGATCAGCTTTGGAGATGTGGCAATAGGGAAGGACAACATTGAGGTGATCAGTTAGATTGAGAAAAGGAATACCAAACATGGTGGCAAGGATACACTTTTCGAGATATTCACAATAGATGGGTTTTCTTCGATTCTCAATAGTGAGAGAGAACCAAAGAGGAGGAAATTTAGGAAGAGCAAGAGTGTTGGAGAGTTTTCTCTTTTTAGAAGAAGGACTAGAAGTAAGAGAGTCAGTTCTGTGGATATGAGAACCAACTTCCAGGACTGAGTGGATTATGGTAATTTCCAACTCATCCTCGATTTTTTTGAGAAAGGACCTTCAAATTGTGCACTTTCAGGTATAAAGGTAACAAAGGAGGGAGGAGTAGGAGGATGAAGAAATGACTGATGGGTAGGAGAAGGTATGATGGATGGTCCAGCTGAAGAAGGACTAGAGGAGGATGAGGCTCCAGCTGAGGAGGAGGTTGGAGGGTTTTCAATGATAGGAAAAGGTGGAGGAATGGATGTGGAGATGGCAGGAGATGAGGAGGATTCAGAAAGAAATGGTGTTGGAGATGAAATGGTGCGAGGCATGGGTTGTTTGAAAGGGATAGGTGCTGGTGGTGCTGTGGAGGAAGATGGTGGTGAAGGAGGGGCCGGAGTTGCAAGAGGAGAAGGATCAGGGGCTTCTGGAGCTACAGCTGGTTCTTCTACTCTTGGAATCTCACCCTCGGAAACCACTGGCCCTGTTGGCCCAGAAACATCCTCTATTGGCCCTGGTGGCCCAGCCTTTACAGCTTTAACATGATCCTGCACTGCAGTTGCTACCTCTTCAACAACCTGTGTCCCGGATGGCCCTGCTAGTTCTACTGAAATTGGCCCTGATGGCCCAGCATCTTGTTGCCTGGCCTTTGAAGGCCCAGAACTGCGGATTGGTTCTGCAGGAGAAGGAGCAGAGGGGCATTTGTGGACTGCACCCTCACCAAATCTACAAGTGCAGCAATAGACTCCTTAATGCTAATAAGCTCACTGCGTACCCATCTAACTGCATTTCTGACCATGCCCATCTCCTTAGCTGAAGTACTTTGGCTTATAAAGATAGAAGCAATATCAGATTGCACAGAGCATAGGATCTTTCCATGTTCATCCATTCTAGCAACTAAGGGCTTCAGATTGACCTTCAATTTCTTCTTCCTCTGCCTCTGATGAGGCCTCCTGGTCAAGAGGGAATCCCAGAAGCTGCTTCTTTCCCTTTGCTGCTTGCCCTTGCAACGGGCTCCACATTTTCATCATTATTTTCTTCACCTGAGGCACTTTCCACAAGCCTTCTCTGAACTAATCATCAACGGGGACACTAGCAGTGTGCTCCCCCTGAGATGTTGCTTCCTTCTCAATTGACTGCTCCCCCTCAATGGGAGCATCAACCATATGGGTATCAACTGGAACATCTTCTTCTTCTTGCTCCTGTAGACACCAATTTCTAGCCTATAAGTCGAGCTAAATTCCTTGTCATATCATTGATGCCCCACGTTGGCTCATCATCGTCAAGCTGGATTTATCCGATCATGGTATCATTTTATATTATTCCATCGCCCTGGTGGGTTCTTCCTGGTCAATTCAACCACTCTTCATCATTGTCTTGTAGCTCTCTGGGTTAGGAGTCCAACGCTTCGAGCCGCACGCCAATCAGATACCCGTGCAAGGAGATAGGGTACTTTGCATGGCCATATGCTGAAAGATCTTGGAGGCGACAGGTTTTCTGTCGTGTTCTTGTTCATAAAGGCGACGGTCTTTATGTCGCTATCTGGCCTTATACCGATTTGCCTTCAAGTCTGAATCGATTTCCTTCAGAAGGCGACACCTCGATACGTCGCGTTCTTAATTAGCATTTTTATTCCCTGAAAAATCGCCAGAAAAAACTTGAAAAGCTTTCCTTGTAAAGAAGGCGACGTATCGAGGCGTCGCTACCTGGCCGCGACCATATGGCTGTCACATTCTGGTTTCCATGCAACGTACCCTTTCCTAACCTGACTTGGGTACTTGCTATTCATGAATATTCTGGGTTTTGATTGACCTAGAGGCGTTCAAATCCTTCCAAATTTTGAGGGAGCCTTTTCTAATGCGTCCTTTTCGAGTTCTGCTTGCCCTGGCGCGAGTATGCTTGCCTAAACTCGAGCCCTTTCCCATTATTCCTCTCACAGCCCGTTCAAGAATAATGGGGTATAAATCTCTGCATACAGCACCGTTTAGGGCAAGGTCAGCTGCTGGGTCTTCGTCTCCTAGGGTGCTCCAACTTCTTAGAAGAGTCCTCCACCTCCAGACGACCAGGAAGTACCCCCCATGGCGTTTTCTCCCTACCTATGCATTCTCTCTCCCTTTTCCTTCAACTTTCTGTTCATTCATGCATGCATAGATTTGTTTTTCCATAGTTTTGCATTATAACACTCCACACACACCGTTTTTAAACACCCAAAGAGGTTAAAACCCCACCCCACGTGAGTTCCCTCCAATTAGCTCATGTTTATTCATGTTTTTGGGATGGATTCTTCATAAATGAATTCTCTAATGGGTTTTCCTTTGTTTTGATGTTCTCGGCAGGGTTTAGAAGACAGTAGCAGCACGAGGCTCCTGCCCCTTGGTCGGCTGAGGAGCAGGAAGAGAAAGAACCCACGGTCTTCATCCTCTAAAGCAGAAGGCGACCATCCAGGTGTCGCAATCTGGAAGGCGACAGATTGTGCGGCGCGTTCCGGTACAAGGAAGGCGACGGCTCCATCGTCGCGTTCTCAGGGTGAGATACGCTTTCTGTAATTTTTCCCCTTTTCCAAGGCAGTTAGCAAGTGTTCTTTCGCATATTTGTTTTGCAACTGCTTTGGTGGCGATCACGGTCTATTTTCTTTAACTTCTAATCATCATTTTTTGGGGAGCAAATCCCATGATTACACCTTCTGGCGATCACGGTGGGACCTCTAGTGCCCATCGTGCTTGTTGCTGTCTTTCCCTACCGTCTTTAGTCATTCACGTGTGTGGTCCTTCCATAAATTTGGTGTTTTTTCGTTTACCTTTACTGTTGCTTTGAGTTCTGTTGCTCTGGGTGAGAAGGCGACGTTGGGAGCGTCGCGATCATAGTAGCGACAAGACGGACGTCGTGATCAGGTCAGTACATCAACGTTCATTTTTGTGCTATTTTTTGTGTTCTGCTATACTGGTCTGGAAGACGACGTTGAAGGCGTCGTGTTAATGGTGGCGACAAAGAGGGCGTCGCAACAAGGTTTGTACATCAACTCTCGTTTCATACTATTTCTGTACTCTGCTGTGCTGGTTGGGAATGCGGCATTGAAGGCGTTGCGATAAGGAGCGCGACCGGAAGTGCGTCGCTATCAGGTATGTGTTCCCGATCCGTTAATCTTTAATTCTATTTTGAGTCTTGTGTGCCGGGTCGGAACGCGACGTTGCGCGCGTCGCTATAACCGGCGACAGTGCCCTTGTCGCGATCAGGTCAGTGCCTTGGATTTCATGTATTCCTGTTCTTTTGGGCTTATTTCACATACTCCATCCATATTTTGAACTGTTTGAAGCCTGTTCCACGCTTTTGAGAGTCTGTCAGTCCTCCGTGCTATAGGATTGTTTTGAATTTTCGTGCATAATCAGGTCCAATCTGATCTCTGTCCACTGTGAAGAGGAACACGACCTGGTTCCTGTCGCGATCTTGGTCGCGACAGTAACCCTGTCGCCTTCTGCTTCTGAGAGCAGGTAGGTCTGATATTTGTTTTGTTAGTCTTAGGTTAGATTTTGCATGCACTCCGGTGCACATAGGGCGTGCATACATATTTCCATGTTCTAGTTTAGGTTGTCCTCCTCAGCGATGCCCGCTCTCTCGGCCACATATTCCTTGTGTCCGACTAGAGCACTCGCTTGAGGGCTTCCGTAAGTCCCCGCTAACCATGGATTCCCACACGCCACCGGGCTGGTTGTACCTGTTGCCACCTAGAATTAGGGTTCATTCATTTGGTGAGTCCGTGAGAACACCTAGTCAAACCCGAAGTTAGAAGCCTTCTCCCTTCAGGAAACCTTCCCTTTTGAGAGAACTTGCTAAAAAAGATCAATCCATTAAAAGGCAAACTTGAATCAAATAAAAGAAACCATCATCATTGCCAACTGCTTGCTTTGGGTGAGATGTTTTCTCTTTCTTTTGTTTGCATAGGACTGTTTGTTTAGGAAATCAGGTGTCTGTTTAGGTTAGGGTGTCTCTTAGGTCTGGACAGGCTTTCCTCATTTTGGCATTCCCACTTTCCAAGAATGGAGTCCTATCTGAACCCGATCTATGGCAATGAGAATCAAGATGCTGCCTTTTACACTTCCCAGGATTATGAGGAATCTCTTCCTCACGACCTCCTTGAGGAGTTGACCCGGCCTTGGGTCGCCACAGTCCACGCCAGTGAGAGTCATCGTCCCAATGACGGTGGCCCGTCGCAAATTGTTCACTCCCCTTAGGTAGACGATCAAGCGGCTCAACTCTTGCGCCTAATTCCTCAGCTAGATCGGTCTCAGATTCAGGATCTTATGACGGCCCTCAAAGGAAAGGCCGTGTGACGACCCACGTTATGCCGGTACGGTTGTACCAACCCACGTCGGCACGACGAAGATCACCACAGCGGGACATTGACCCGACACTAACAATTGATTGAGATGTACACAAATATAAATACAGAGTCGCGGAAGTAAAGGACTAACTGTCATCACATTTCATCATCCACATTTAACATACATAATCCATATAGCAATTAAAAGACTAAACTTTCATAATTGAAATTAAACCAAAATACATTGTCCACAAGATTAAAGTTCTACATTTTAATACATAATTTGTCCACAATTACAAAATGATAACTCTAATACAATCCCATTTACATACTATGAAACAAAAGGGACACAACGAAGACTCCGCCAACTAATCTCCGCGCTCGAGTCACTCTCCACGGTCTCCTCCAAGGTACCGGGTCACCACTAAACCTGTACGCCGAAGCAAGTATGAGTCTAAAAGACTCAGCAAGTAACTCCATACACATCATTCATGCACACATCACAGTAGTGTAACGTCGCGCGTTTTCCGGATCCCCGTGGATCCAGGTTTAGTGGGTTTGGTGGCCAATTTGAGGCCCATTAGTGGTTGTGTGGCCGTTGTAAGGCCAGTGTGGTGTAGACGCGTGGTGTGTGTAGGTGTGGCGCAGGTTAGGTCCCGAATGAAATAGGACCTGCTGCAGTTGAGTAGGAGTTGGCGGCCAGGTGTGGTCGTTGACTTGTTGGCGTCCAGGTAGGTTGCCGTTGACTGCATGATCTTGGCGGCATTAGATGTGGACGTTTAGGGTGGCGGTTGTACTTGGCGGCAAAGGGGTTGACGCCAACCTGAGATTCTGCAGGTTATAGGGTCCCCGAGAGCAGTTTTCCCACCTGCCTCTCTCTTCCCCTTGCCCTAGCTTCGTGTTCCCGTGTTTCTGGAGCTTCCAACAGGTACTGAAGGATGCTTGGAGGATCGTGGAGCGTGTGGCGGTGACGAATCGCGCGAGGAAACGCCGTGGCGTGGTGCAATTCCCGTGGGAGCTTGCGGAGGGTTCGGTGTGAACCAGGAGATTGCGGGAGGTTTGAGTGTGTTCTGAGGTAGGGGTCGAACCCTGTTAGCTTGTTAGAAACATTAAAACACGACTTAATCACTTGAACCATATTTTTATTGTATTTTCGGATTAATTGCACCATGTGGGGTTAATGGGTGGTTTGATGATTTTATGTAGTAAAGCATGCTGTTTTAGTTTAATTATAATGCATGGGAGTTAGAGGAACTGTTTCCTCTTATTTTCTAATGATTTCGGATCAGAATGCATGTGGGATCGATTAGGGTTTCTGCAGGGTCTGGGGTTGAAGATCTTGGCGTCAACATCGATTGACGCCAGGTTCATCAGCCGGGATATAGACGGCTAGATCCATTGCCGTCACTTCCTTTAAGCGGCAGTCGATGTTGCCGCCAACTTGTGCATGTATCCATGCAGTGTTGTTTACGTAGCTTTTCTGGTTATGAATATTGTGTGTTGTGTGTGCATGGCGATGACCAGTGTGAGCCAGTGCACTTGTTATGCTCTTGGAGCATATTGCTCATGTAATGGGCATGTTTTACGTGAATACATGTGATGTACGTAATCGCTTTGCGTAGTATGTGTGGTGCGTTGGCACCCGTGGCACTCTTGGAGTGCGATGTCTATGTGTTGGACATGTGGTTTATGTGGTAGACGTGTGGTACACCATCCAGGGTATAATATACACGTGTTGTTTATGTGGTTTGAGTGTGTGTATATTACACACTTTGTCGTAATGTAGTACTTATGATTTGTCGTAGTAACTGGGCAGTGAGGTTCCTGTGTGAGCCTAGCCATGACTTTGTGGTGTTTGGGCAGTGAAGGTCCACATTGACCTAGCCCTGGTTTGTTGTTGTCTTTCGAATAATATTATATTGATTTATGTAGTAAGTGGTGTGTTGCCACGGAGGTCATCTCGTGACCAATGATAGGCAAGTTTGTGGTTCAGGTATGTGTTGGTGTGGGATAGCTTTGGGGTCACATGGTGACCAATGTTAAGCTAATCCTACACATGTATATTGTGAATTATAAGTAAAGGCTATATGTGTAAGTATCGTGGTTTGTGCTAGCCGAGTGTGGTGGTCCGGCGCCTATTCCGGAATGCCTCTCTAGTCGGGTACCCCAGGTTCTTTGTGAGCCAGGCACGTGTGTTTGCTGTGCTCGGGGTTTTGTCCCGGTACTTGTGTTGTACTGTTGAGGTCTGTGTCGTCTTCCTGGACACCCTCACTCCTGTGCTTGAGTTGTACGTCCGGCTGAGGGAAAGACGACAGTAGGGCAGCGCTTGTGTTTGTGGTGTGTAGTCGCTTGTAGCGCGCTCGTAGTTGGGGTACGGACACCAGTAGTCGACACTGGTCCCCAGCTAGTCCTGTTTTCCAGTGCCTCACTTTAGAGTGCTCCGGCCAGAGACTCTAGAGGTGCCAGGCATGGGCCTGTAGCTGTGTGTCTGCAGGTGTGGTGTTGGTTGGTCTCCACAGTTGTTTGACTTCTTTCTTGTGGAGCGGCAGTTGGACCTTTCGTCCGTGACTGCGAGGCTGAGAGGTTGTTCTTGTGTTGTGTTGTCCGGGTTGGATATTGGCCTGATCAGCCAGTAGTCCGTTCCCGTGTGGTGGCGTCGTTCTTTCTGACTCGTGCTTTGCCAGCTCTAGCTGTGGCTTGACTCGTGCTTTGCTACTTGTCGTGGTTCGTGAGTTTGTGACTCGTGGTCGAGGTTTGACCTTTTCGAGGTGTGCCTGGTGTTGGCACAGTTGTGACTGAGTTGTGGTTTGTGTGACTTGCCGGTGAGGTTTTACTTGTAATATTGTGCCTAAATAAGGTATAATATAATTGTGGTTTAGTGTGGTGTTTACCACCTTCTTGTACCCTGTTCGGGTGTTTGTGTTGTGGTACCTCAGAGTAGCAGGTACCTATATTCTTCGTGGGTATTTGTAGTTTTGTGGTGGTACATTGTGTACTAACCTTTCCGATACTTGTGTGTTTTGGAGGTCTTGTGGTTTGACCTGCCACTTGTTGTATTCTATTGTTTTAAGTAGATCTTTGTTTAAAGTTATTGTGGATTAGTTTGTGATTATTAATTATGTTACCTTTGTGGGTAATTTGCCGATGAGGCTTGTGGCCTAGGCATATTGTGGTTTAGTAGAGCTATGCTCCGTGGAGGCCGTGTGAGACCTTCCACTTGTTGAGTTTTACTCTTCTTGGTATGATTCCAATTATAGTTTTAGTGTGTTATGGATTGGCTTCGTGTAGCCAGTTCTGTTACCTTGTGTGTAGTTTTTCGACGTAGTGTGATTTGGAGTATAAAGGACCAGCTCTTTGTTAGCAGTCCTGTTACTTAAGTGTTTGAGGTTTGCCTGTGAAGCTTGTAGCCTGGGCAGTGACTTGCCTGTGTGGCTTATAGCTTAGGCAACCAGTTGTTGTAGCAGTGTGCCAGTGAGACTGTGGTTTAGGCACTTTAGTTGTTGGGCTGACTAATGATATTATGTTAGTCCTGTAGTCCTACTTTTCTTTGGAGGACTTATGTTTATTATCATGAGTATGTTTAATTGTTATTTATTTATGATGTGAGCATGAAATGGTTTGGCTATTGATGTTGCCAGTGAGACCCATTGGGGTTGAGGTGTTTGTGTTACAATGTTGTTTTGGGTAGCCCCTACTGAGCCAGTGACTTGTTGAGGCTCACTCCCCTACAGTTCTTTTCAGGGCTTGCCGTGTGTTTGGCTTGCAGCGGTGTTGTGTCAGACTTGTACCACCAGCAGTTGTTTAGTAGTTAGTGTTGTGTGAGCTTGTGCTCCCTCGGGGTATGCCCCAGGTAGTTGTACTCTTTTTAATTGGACATGTATTAATGTAATGGGACAGTTGTACAAAATTGTGAACAGATATGAGCACATGTACTTTCTTGTGTCTTATATTCTTGTGGTTTGTCTTTTATACTCTTACTGGACACGTGTGTGAGATATCCTTGCGAGACTTCGGTCCGTTCGCGGGAGGCGGATCTGGATATGGAGCCTTAATGGGCATAAATACCCCGGTCCGTTACAGTTGGTATCAGAGCAATGTCCAGTTAGAATATGAAAAGACATTGAAAGTACAATGTCCCAACATGGATTAATGTCCACTGCTGGTAGTAAGTCTGAGGTTTTGTGTGATATAAAGTAGTTTTTTACGTGAGCTTTTGGCACGTAAACCGTGTGTTTGTTTGTTAAATTGTAGTTGTGAGCAGTTGTTGTGCCACAACGTGGATAGTGGCATAAGTTGTGTGGTAGCATCCTGGCACTAGTGCAGTTAAAGCAGTTAAATATAGTATTTAAAAGTTTTCAGTTGCAGAGATTAGAGGAGAAGGGGCACTACTGAGAAGGATATACCTGTTATATGTTAATAAAGTGCAGAGTTAGCAGAAATAAGTATAGAGTATTTCTGTGATAGATCAGTTTGGTTGTTAAAGATTCGCAGTTAACGGAACTGAAGAGATTAGCAAGTTTGGATATGGAATTCAGTAAGTAAGTTATAATGAGATAGAAAGTTGGCAGAGACAGGTGTATGGTAACAAGATGATAAGGAACAGGTCAGTGTGTGTGTGATAAGTTGCAGTTGAGAACCTCAGCAATGTATTGTGGCATTAGAGATTTGAGTCAGATGATATTAAGAAACAGTGTGGATGAGAATGTGATTAGTGTTATGAAGAGTTTGATATGATTAAGTAAAGCATATCAGCTTTAAAAGAGGTACTGGTACATAAAAGAATAGTGATGATTAAGTGTACCTGAGGTGGGAATTTGAGAAAAGTGTTTTATGAATAATGATGGTAATAAAGTGTGATATGAGGATTTGTATAAATATGTATTAAATGATCAGTTGAGTAAAGAAAGAGAGAAAAGAAGGATTAGTGTGCAATAAGAATTTGTGAAAATTGCACAAGAGAATATTTAGTTGATGAATGGCAGATTATGAAAAGTTTTTCAGAAAGAATATTTAATGAAATAAGAAGGTATTTTGCAGAAAGGATGGATTAAAGAAAGGAAGAATTTAGTAAATGGTGAAGTTAATAAGTCAAATGAATCAGGAAATGTCAGTTAAAGTTTGCATATTGGTGCAAAGAAATGACAAGAAATGATTTAATTGAGCAAAAGGAATTGTTATTAAAATTTCAGGGTTTAATGCTGGAGCAGATTGATTAAGAATATTTGAAAAATTTATGCAACAGAATTATGAGAATTTGCCAGAGAATGTCAGTAAAGCAGAAAGATATATGAAAAGCACAATATGTCAATAGCGGTTTGGCAGATCAGAAATTGCAGTAATTTCTTCAGTATGAATTAATTGAATGAAATGATTTGAAAAGCAGTTGAAGCCAAAAGAAAGTAATTGAAAGTAATACTATGAGCAAAATTGTGGAATTTTTGCAAAAGTGTTCAGTGTGATCAGAGTAGCGCAGCGAAGTGAAAGCAAAGAAAGATTTAATATTCAGAGATTGTTAAGTTTACTGGGATAAAGAGAAAGTGTAAAGTTTTGCGTAGTGAATAAAGGAACAGAGTTTATTATGGTTTTTAATCAGAGATTGACTTTAAGCAGTGTGAGCAGAATAATATGAAAGAGCAGGAAATTCAAAGATGGTGATTGGTTTTCTTTGAAGAAGTGTCAGTTGTAATGTGAATGCAAATGAGGCAGGATAACAGCAAGCAGTGATAAATGGAAAAAAAATGGTGGTATGAAAGAATATTACAGTGTAAGATATTTGAGAAAGTAAAGTGGTTTCGAAAGAAATGTTGCAAACACAGCCAGAAATTGTGGAAGCAGGTTCAGTCCAAGGAGATAAAGCACCATTGGCAAGGTAGGATCGCCTACGGTTGAAAGCTAAAGAAAAGCAATGGAATCGACAGAACAGAGTAATTGTGAAATGAATTGAAAGGCTGAAGCAGAGAAAGAGTATCCTACTTGTTCTGTGTTCGGCTTTAATTGTTTTTAGGTGATAATTTGGTTTATTGTGATTTGTTTTATATGTCGAGGACGACATTTGTTTTTAGGTGATAATAATGTAACGTCGCGCGTTTTCCGGATCCCGTGGATCCAGGTTTAGTGGGTTTGGTGGCCAATGTGAGGCCCATTAGTGGTTGGTGGCCGTTGTAAGGCCATGTGGTGTAGACGCGTGGTGTGTGTAGGTGTGCGCAGGTTAGGTCCCGAAATGAATAGACCTGCTGCAGTTGAGTAGAGTTGGCGGCCAGGTGTGGTCGTTGACTTGTTGGCGTCCAGGTAGTTGCCGTTGACTGCATGATCTTGGCGGCATTAGATGTGGACGTTTAGGGTGGCGGTTGTACTTGGCGGCAAAGGGGTTGACGCCAACCTGAGAATTCTGCAGGTTATAGGGTCACCCGAGAGCAGGTTTCCCCCTGCCTCTCTCTTCCCCTTGCCCTAGCTTCGGTTCCCGTGTTTCTGGAGCTTCCAACAGGTACTGAAGGATGCTTGGAGGATCGTGGAGCGTGTGGCGGTGACGAATCGCGCGAGGAAACGCCGTGGCGTGGTGCAATTCCCTGGAGCTTGCGGAGGGTTCGGTGTGAACCGAGGCGAGATTGCGGGAGTTTGAGTGTGTTCTGAGGTAGGGGTCGAACCCTGTTAGCTTGTTAGAAACATTAAACACGTTTTAATCACTTGAACCAGCATTTTTATGTATTTTCGGATTAGTTGCACCATGTGGGGTTATAATGGGTGGTTTGATGATTTTATGTAGTAAAGCATGCTGTTTTAGTTTAATTATAATGCATGGAGTTTAGAGGACTGTTTCCTCTTATTTTCTTAATGATTTCGGGATCAGGAATGCATGTGGATCGATTAGGGTTTCTGCAGGGTCTGGGGTTGAAGATCTTGGCGTCAACATCGATTGACGCCAGGTTCTCAGCCGGGATATAACGGCTAGATCCATTGCCGTCACTTCCTTTAAGCGGCAGTCGATGTTGCCGCCAACTTGTGCATGTATCCATGCAGTGTTGTTTACGTAGCTTTTCTGGTTATGAATATTGTGTGATTGTGTGTGCATGGCGATGACCAGTGTGAGCCAGTGCACTTGTTATGCTCTTGGAGCATATTGCTCATGTAATGGGCATGTTTTACGTGAATAACATGTAATGTACGTAATCGCTTGCGTAGTATGTGGTGCGTTGGCACCCGTGGCACTCTTGGAGTGCGATGTCTATGTGTTGGACATGTGGTTTATGTGGTAGACGTGTGGTACACCATCCAGGGTAATATACACGTGTTGTTTACGTGGTTTGAGTGTGTGATATTACACACTTTGTCGTAATGTAATTCTTATGATTTGTCGTAGTAACTGGGCAGTGAGGTTCCTGTGTGAGCCTAGCCATGACTTTGTGGTGTTTGGGCAGTGAAGGTCCACATTGACCTAGCCCTGGTTTGTTGTTGTCTTTCGAATAATATTATATTGATTTATGTAGTAAGTGGTGTGTTGCCACGGAGGTCATCTCGTGACCAATGATAGGCAAGTTTGTGGTTCAGGTATGTGTTGGTGTGGGATAGCTTTGGGGTCACATGGTGACCAATGTTAAGCTAATCCTAACATATGTATATTGTGAATTATAAGTAAAGGCTATATGTGTAAGTATCGTGGTTTGTGCTAGCCGAGTGTGGTGGTCCGGCGCCTATTCCGGAATGCCTCTCTAGTCGGGTACCCCAGGTTCTTTGTGAGCCAGGCACGTGTGTTTGCTGTGCTCGGGGTTTTGTCCCGGTACTTGTGTTGTACTGTTGAGGTCTGTGTCGTCTTCCTGGACACCCTCACTCCTGTGCTTGAGTTGTACGTCCGGCTGAGGGAAAGACGACAGTAGGGCAGCGGCTTGTGTTTGTGGGTGTGTAGTCGCTTGTAGCGCGCTCGTAGTTGGGGGGTACGACACCAGTAGTCGACCTGGTCCCCAGCTAGTCCTGTTTTCCAGTGCCTCACTTTAGAGTGCTCCGCCAGAGACTCTAGAGGTGCCAGGCATGGGCCTGTAGCTGTGTGTCTGCAGGTGTGGTGTTGGTTGGTCTCCACAGTTGTTTGACTTCTTTCTTGTGGAGCGGCAGTTGGACCTTTCGTCCGTGACTGCGAGGCTGAGAGGTTGTTCTTGTGTTGTGTTGTCCGGGTTGGATATTGGCCTGATCAGCCAGTAGTCCGTTCCCGTGGTGGCGTCGTTCTTTCTGACTCGTGCTTTCCAGCTCTAGCTTGTCTTGACTCGTGCTTTGCTACTTGTCGTGGTTCGTGAGTTTGTGACTCGTGGTCGAGGTTGACCTTTTCGAGGTGTGCCTGGTGTTGGCACAGTTGTGACTGAGTTGTGGTTTGTGTAACTTGCCGGTTGAGGTTTACTTGTAATATTATACCTAAATAAAGGTATAATATAATTGTGGTTTAGTGTGGTGTTTACCACCTTCTTGTACCCTAGTTCGGGTGTTTGTGTTGTGGTGCCTCAGAGTAGCAGGTACCTATATTCTTCGTGGATTATTTTATAGTTTTATGGTGGTACATTGTGTACTAACCTTTCCGGATACTTGTGTGTTTTGGAGGTCTTGTGGTTTGACCTGCCACTTGTTGTATTCTAATTGCTTTAAGTAGATCTTTGTTTATAAGGTTATTATGGATTAATTTGTGATTATTAATTATGTTACCTTTGTGGGTAATTTGCCGATGAGGCTTGTGGCCTAGGCATATTGTGGTTTAGTAAAGCTATGTTCCGTGGAGGCTGTGTAAGACCTTCCACTTGTTGAGTTTTACTCTTCTTGGGTATGATTCCAATTATAGTTTTAGTGTGTTATGGATTGGCTTCGTGGTAGCCAGTTCTGTTACCTTGTGTGTAGTTTTTCGATAGTGTGATTTGGAGTATAAAGGACCAGCTCTTTGTTAGCAGTCCTGTTACTTAAGTGTTTGAGGTTTGCCTGTGAAGCTTGTAGCCTGGCAGTGACTTGCCTGTGTGGCTTATAGCTTAGGCAACTAGTTGTTGTAGCAGTGTGCCAGTGAGACTGTGGTTTAGGCACTTTAGTTGTTGGGCTACTAATGATATTATATTAGTCCTGTAGTCCTACTTTTCTTCGAGGACTTTATGTTATTATCATGAGTATGTTTAATTGTTATTTATTGTTATGATGTGAGCATGAAATGGTTTGGCTATTGATGTTGCCAGTGAGACCCATTGGGGTTGAGGTGTTTGTGGTTACATGTTGTTTTGGGTAGCCCCTACTGAGCCAGTGACTTGTTGAGGCTCACTCCCCTACAGTTCTTTTCAGGGCTTGCCGTTGTTTGGCTTGCAGCGGTGTTGTGTCAGACTTGTACCACCAGCAGTTGTTTAGTAGTTAGTGTTGTGTGAGCTTGTGCTCCCTCGGGGTATGCCCCAGGTAGTTGTACTCTTTTTAATTGGACATGTATTAATGTGATGGACAGTTGTACAATACTGTGAACAGATATGAGCACATGTACTTTCTTGTGTCTTATATTCTTGTGGTTTGTCTTTTTACTCTTACTGGACACGTGTGTGAGATATCCCTTGCGAACTTCGTCCGTTCGCGGGAGGGGATCTGGATATGGAGCCTTAATGGGCATAAATACCCCGGTCCGTTACAGTAGGTTCCACTAATTCAATTTGCAAGGCAACATACAACATGCTTGAACATTAAAAAAGGCAACCTATCATGGTAATTCTACCAAATCAAAACACATGGTACATGGTTTAAGATATTTCAAATAACACTTCCTATCACATGCTTTCTACTCATTTAATCACATGAAGACTACACTCCCAATTTGACTATAACATGATAGCAATTTACATGGAACTAGAAATATCATAGCATGAATTATCGTCTCATACTCTAACCCATTCACTTCACATGGTTACACATTCCCATATTTCACATGGTTCGTTTTATTTTCCAAACAATTCACATGTACACATGTTCACATTCTAACATAAATAGTTCACATGATTTCACATTCACATGTTTACATATACACAATTTACACATGTTCACTCATACACATTTTACACATGTTCACATATACACATTTCACAATTTATTGCCGTGACACATAGTCCAAACCACCACTAGAAGGACACATCACATAACACATAACACATAGCACATCACCTAGGCAATACAGTGATGACTCTTGGCACTGCGCAGACCGGGAGAACACGTCTCCACCCTAACCAGCGGTACTTGTCCACCTCCAGGATTTCATCCTAATGCCCTTAGGATATCTTAACACATTGAACCTTCCCATGGGGACTTTTCCATGGTACAGTTCCACAGCCCTCTATGGAAGCAGTGTCACACACGGCACATTTAACACATTACACATTCCGATTAACACCGTTTTACATATGATATTCACACTTTCTTATTTATGCTCATGGTTCTGTTCTTCCCTAGCATGATACCACTAATAACAGAAATCAAGCATTTAGTAGTTCTCATGGACAAATGGGAATGCACATCATTTAACCTTAATCATGGTACATATATTTATAACTCATTTTCACATGGAAATCTCATAGTGTAGGCTACTGTTATCCAACTTTCCTGAAAATTTAACCACATGCTGTTTTCGGGTATAAGAACACACATGCAAATTTTCACATTTTTCTGAATTCACATGTATTTATAGAAATTGAAACATCCAGTTTCATGCCATTCATAAACTAAGTTAACATAGAACATGACATGGATTTCAGATTTGATCATGCACAGTCATGAATCACACATACATATTGGCACAAGAAATTTTCCCGATTTATTGCATGACAACAATTTACTATGAATTATTCATTAACCTACTCATGCTTCTATTCCCATTACAGAAATTTCAGTAATTCACATAGCCATGTAAAATTCTCAAATTTGCAGGGCATGGACTGATACATATAAACATGGTTCATAAAATTTACAGCATTTAAGTCCTCAGAAATCATGGGAACAAAATCAAACATGCATAACCTCTTCCCTACACATGCCTTTCAATAATTCTAATAAATTATGCCATTCACAGAAAAATACAGAATTTTCACACACATCACATTATCTATTTTACATAACATATAAAATTTACATTATATCCTCATGCGCCAAAGTCCGGAAATTAAAGATATAGGGCAGAACAGTTCACTGTTCTGTCAAGAAGAACTTAACGGCATACTCTGGCCGTTCACAAGAGTTGGCGGCAACATCGTTAGCCGCTGACTCAAGATCTCAACGGCAATAGAGCTTGCCGTCAAGTTCGGACCTGTGCAAAAACACAGTCCGAGCTCTAAAGAATGGTGAATGTAGGGGATCCAGGACACGAGGAAAATCCATAAAAATGATAAAAACCTCCTAGACACATACATGGACAAGGTGCAAGGGTTACTTGCCTTTGGAAAAACTCCTAAAGGGATCAAAATGGTTGGAGAACTCTCCTTGGGCAGTCCCAAGAAGCCTCCAAGATGCCTCCACTCCGGCTTCTGTGATGCTCCCCTCTGAAACCAGGGCCGGGGATGTGTAGCCGATGTGTTGTCTCCCTCCTTGTCGAAGTAGATCGCCAGGAAGAGCCTTGGATCGCCGGATCAAAG
>JACBKR010003434.1:0-29445 GCA_014218235.1 Colocasia esculenta
ATAATTTTTACTAAAAAAATTAATTTAAAATTTTAAACTATAATTATTATAATTTGTATCATCTCTTAATTAGTTTATGTTTGAAATTTCATCTCAATTAGACAACATTTAGACCCCTTAAGTGCACACAGGGTTTGTCGCGGTACGGTGAACCCTCTGTGCACTTCAATGGGACGACATTTGGTTCCAAAAATAAAGTCAAATCTCAAGTCATCATAATTACTAGAAAAATATACTGATTCTAAAAATACAAATATCATGAGTTATTGAAGAATAGATGTTGAGATTAAGTCGACCTAATAATTTTTGGACAATTTTTACTTGACAAAAATTAATTTAAAAAATTAAACTACAATTAATATAATTTGTATCATCTATTAATTATCTTATGTTTGAAATTTCATCTCAATTAGACATCATTTAGATCCCTTAGATGTTGAGATTATGTCGATCTAATCATTTTTGAGACAATTTTTACTTGATGAAAAATTAATTTAAAAAATTAAACTACAATTAATATAATTTGTATCATCTTTTAATTAGCTTATGTTTAAAATTTCATCTCAATTAGACACCATATAGATCCCTTAGATACACCTGATGTGAGAGTAAAAGTAAAAAAAAAAGGCTTGCTACGGATCGGATCGTACCGGTTCGTGGCAAACCGTGGTGTGCCGCTGCGGCAAGTGGGGTGACCGAACCGTGCCATGGCTCGGATGAGCCATGGTACAGTGCGGTTTGGCCAACCGTGGTGTACATTGATCTGTTTAAGGCAAAAACTAATTATTATTATTATTATTATATATAACCCTGAAATCTATGATACTCTCGTGCATACTCTTCAAATTTTGACCCCATAAAATATCACAATATTTGATAAACATGCATCGAGATTATGTCATGTGGGTCGCTTAATTAGTTATTAGAAACTGGGAATGTAATCCACGAAAAGATGGAGGGAACGGTGAAGTGGAGGGCAACATAAAAAAAAACTAAACACACACACACCCTCAGAGTGGATGGTTTTACTGTCTCCTCCCAGGGACTGTAAATGGATTCTAATATTATTAGGATCCGATTCGAATTCGTACTCGGCGAATCGAATATTATCTATTTAACAAATATTTGACGAAACAGATTTCAGATATGGATATTATTCGGATAATAAACAAAATAGATACGGAAACAGGTGATCTGATCCATTTAAGATCTGCTCTGAAATAGAATTATTTTTTACCATTAGATCCTAGATCTAATAATCCATATATAATATATAAATATATAATATATCTAATATTAATCTTTTGTTTAGAGAATGTTTTTGACATTTACACTTTTTAAAATTTTATAGATTTTTATTTGTTATGATTTTTAGCTCACTTGATATCTTTTGTTAAGCTTATATTTCTGAAGTGGATAATGGATAATATCTGTATCCATATCCACTCTGAATCCGAAAATTATCCACTTCGTATCCAAATTGTATTTGGAGCGGATACGAATTATCCGATAATTATTCGGATCGGAACTGGAAAACTTATATCCGCTCTGTATCTTCTCTATTTACAGCCCTACTTCTCCCCACTTTGTAGGCACTAGTCACCTCCTCCCCCTTACACACCCAGAGACCACGCCAGAGTGGGAGATCACCCCTTTACCAACCTCCCCCAACTATTGGCCACACTATGGAGATTTGAAGGATGGGTGAATGGGTCTAATCCCTCTTACGTTCAGTCCCCTAAACAGCACCTTGAGGAATTCAGTAACAAATCAACTAACCAAACCACTTGGTGCACAACCCGTACATAGGTCTTCCCTCCATGAGGGGAACAATAGCAAGTCACACCATGGAAGAAACACCACCGGACGCAACACTCTCCCTCTAACTTGTGGAAACAATAGACGTACTCTCTGGTCTTCCTCACAACAAAGGAAACAACACCTTAGTGCTACAACACACAAGTCTTTCTCTTACCAGAGAGAAAATATTAGGCACGTAGGCCCATACTTCTTAAATGAAGCAACACCAAGACATGTCTTCTAACAAGATTGATTTGGCAATAATGAAGCACAGTAACCAAATGACTAAGAAAGAATGGAAGAGATGCTCGAAGTCATTGGTGAAGCTCGGCGAAGATGACATAGTAGCTTCAGGTGCCAAGTTGCTCCCTTCTCCTCAAGATGATAGCGTTGAAGCTTTTGTTGAGGAGAGCTTTCAGATCCTTCATAGATTGGAAGAGTTTGGTGGATGATAGAGATCACACAATCTTCTCTTTAATGGCCACTCACTGGTACTCAAGATGGAGTGGTGTTTGAACATGGTTTCTCACTCTCCTTTCTTCATTCCTTGCACTCTCTTATCTTTTTCTTCTTGAAGTCATCCTGGTCATGTAAATAGATCTTTTGTTTGATGACTGTTGGAGCTTTGTGTCTTGATGAACATTGGCTAGTGAAGTTTGTGTGATAGCCATCGTCTCTTAATTTGCAACTTGCCTAATGTTCACAACATCTTTGAGCATATTCATCAGTCCAACTATTTTGTCACAAAGTAGCTCCACTTTGTTGTTTTCTTCTTGATGGCATTTAGCTAGTGCAACATCTATAGCCTACTGTGTAGGTTCTTCAGATCTTCTCTTAGGTCTTGTGGATGAGTAGCTTAATTGTGCATTTCTTCTTTATGTCCTCCAGCTTGTTCAAGGTGCCTACAATAATGTGTATTGTCCTTCATCTTGGTAGGCACATTACTCAAGGTCTAATGTAGTACAAAAGATAGTCTCTTGAATAGCCTTAAGAGTATTTAACCTTTATTGTAACGACCCACGATCCAAATTATCGGTTATCAAATAGTAACCCGAACCCGGACCTGCCACCCACGAGCCGAAGCTCGAAAGGGTAAAAAGAGAAATGCCTAAGGAGAACATATAAGAAATGTACACACCATAAATTTTGAACAATACACTATATAAATATATCAAATTAGTACAACTTAGAGCAGATCCAACAGAAGTAAAGAGTACAATGAGTACATAAACTAAGTACTACTCACAACAGCTAAGTGTTGGTTTTCCATATATCATATTTTTGATGATCACATTAATATCCTTGAACATTGATTTAATGCAAAATTGATGTGCTAACTAACATGAAAAACATCATGAAAGTGATTGAGTTAAACATTGCTAAATCATACAATGTATATCACTAACAATGTATTTGCATGTAGGTGCACAAGCATGAAAGATGGAGCATTGAAGAGATGAGCAAATATCACAAAAAACTGTCAAAGAGGTGTATCTGTCGACAGATGAAATGTACCTGTCGAAAGATTCATACAATCATTCCAAGACAGAACTCAGGTTTTCTATTCCTGAGTGCACCTGTCGACAGATGCAAATTGCCTGTCGACAGATACACTCAGAAACTCAATTTTCTGAAACCCAGTTCTCAGCCTGAGTGCGCCTGTCGACAGATGCAAGTGCACCTGTCGACAGACGACGGAAACATGAGATTTTGAGTTTCCAAATCCGGCCCCACTTGGGTGTTTCCTTCCTCCACGACCCCCACCTTTACCTAACACTATATAAGCATCCTTTTGGAGCCAAATTCGCAGAGAGCAGCCTCCCAACCAAGAGCCTCCAAGGGACCAAGAGGAAAAGCCCCAAATTGTTGCTCTGCTTCAACTTTCTGCCCAGATCGTCGTGGAATCGCCATCCATGCGAAGTTGAAGCCGGATCGTCGTCAGTTCAACCTTCTACATCGTTCAGTCTACATCCAATCGAAGTTTGAAGAGCGTTTGGACGATCCACGAGAAGAATTCCAATTGTTTGTTCCCCAACTCTAAATTCTTCTCCATTTCACAATTTCCATTCCATCGTGTGTGTGTGTTGTGTTTCGAGCATCCTTTGTGCTTGATTCACGAAGTTGTGGTTGTTCTGATCGTGGTTCATCAGACAACGTGTGTGTGTTTGAGTTGTTGTGTTGAACTCGCTCATAAGCAGTCGTTTCTGCGTGTGTGTGTGGACGGTGGATGTAGGATACACAAGTTGTGTACTCCGAACCACCTTAAATCATCGTGTTTTGTGGTTTGTTTGTGTTTTGCGATAGATGATTGGTAGGCACGGTGTTCATACGCACGTTGATACCCTGTTCTTATTATATCAACTCAAGCTGTCTTAATCTCAATCAATTTTCATTAAGATTGCTGCTGCACCGAAAAGAAGCCATCAGTAAATAGAAATTGCCGTAATCTATTCACCCCCCCCCCCCTTCTAGATTACCATATTGTGTTTTTTCCGCATAACTCTTCAATTGGTATCAGAGCGGGTTTCTCCGATTTACTGTTTTCGTCATTTGATCTAGCGATCAGGAGATTTTCGATCTTATGGATTCTAGCAAAGGGTATATGGCCGAGGGACATTCAGTAACCATGCCACCTTATTTTGATGGCACTGACTATTCTTATTGGAAAAATCGTATGCAGGTATTCTTGAGAGCTCAAAATTACGAGCTGTGGAAGATAGTCAGCAAGCCATACGTGTTGCCCGAGGACGAACACACCTGGACGAAAGACCAAATAGCTAAAGGAACTCACAACTGGAGCGCACTAAACATGATGCAATGTGCGGTGCATCCAAAGGAATTTTCAAGAGTCTCCACATGCTCAACAGCAAAAGAGATGTGGGACAAACTTGAACTCATTTACGAAGGTACGTCCGAGGTAAGGGAAACTAAAGTTAGCATGTTAGTGTCTGAATATGAAATATTCAAGATGAAAACTGATGAAACCATATCAGACATGTTTGCAAGATTCTTGCTAATAGTTAACGGGCTAAAAGGTCTTAAGAAGGAATACTCTGAAAGTGACTTAGTAAGAAAGATACTTCGATCTCTTACTTCATCTTGGAATACTAAGGCCACTGTCATTGATGATTCGAAAGACCTTTCTAAAATGAAATTGGATGAACTAATTGGCTCCTTAATGACAGATGAAATCAACATCAAAAGAAAAGATTAGAAGAAAATCCTAGGAAGTCAATTGCCTTAAAAGCATCCAACAAAACATCAACAAGCTCCAAGAAATCCATTCAAAACAAGATGGATGAGCAAGGAACATCTAGTGAGAGTGATAATGATGAAATGGCAATGCTCACTCGACAATTCAAAATTTCTGAAGTTCAAAAGGAGAGACTCAGGTAACTCCAAAACCTTCAAGAAAAATTTTTCACAGAAATATGAGTCCAACAAAAATCTGATATTGTTTGTTATGAATGCAAGAAACAGGGGCACATGAGAGGAGAATGCCCGGAACTCAAGAATACGCTGAAGAAAGAAAAATTCATCTCCAAGAAAGCCAAAGCAATGTTGGCAACCTGGAGTGATGAAGATGAAGATGAAGATGCACAAGAAACATCCGATGATGAAGAAGTGAAATGCTTAATGGCAAGGAGTGATGACTCCACCGAGGTAAACTTCTCATTTGATGATTTCACTGCAAGTGAATGGGAGGAAGCATGCACTACTCTATTTGAAAAATTTTGTGAATATAGATCTGAAAATAAAGCATTAAAAAAGAAATGCAACTCCCTTGTGCATGATAAGAACAATGATGAACGAATTGCATTCCTGACAAAAGAAATAGAAATGATGAATGTTGATGAAAAGACTCATAATGAAGAGATGGATTGCTTAAAAATGAGATTGCAAGAAACACAAAAAGAGAAAGACTGTTTAAGCCATTCTCTTGAATTCCTTCAAGAAGAACATCTAGAAATAAAGAAAAAGTTGGAACAAACTGAAAAGGAATTGGAAGAAAAATCTGAGGACTTAATGAAATTTGTAAAAGGGACGCAAAATCTAGATGCGGTTTTGGGCGCTAAAATACATGTAACCAAGCATGGGTTAGGATATCAACCTGTCAAACAAAAGAAAATAGGAGAGTCATTGATCACTTCTTTGTTGATCCTAGTCCAAGCACAAGCAAGCATGTTCCCATAAAGCATAAAAAAAGTGAATCTCAAACCAAAGTATTGCAACCCAAACAATCAAACAAACAAAATGCTCCCAACAAATAAAAGAAAAAGCCACCTGTCGACAGATGGAATGGTGCCTGTCGACAGTAAAAACAACTTCAAACAATAAACAGTCTATCAAGCAACAAAAAATTGAAAAGAAAATTCCTTCATGCAAAGTGTGTAAAAAGATTGGTCATGATGAAAAACAATGCTGGAACAATCCAAAGAAACAGAAATTCAAACAAGTTTGGATTCCTAAACATCTACTTTGTTGCATGAATGAAATTTTGGGACCCAAAGTAATTTGGGTACCAAAACCTCTTGTCTGATCCACATATGCAGGAATGCCTAGCAGCCTAACATCAAAACAAATGGTACTTGGATAGCGGCTGTTCGAGGCATATGACGGGCGACAAATCTAAATTCTATTTCCTAGTGGAGAAAGACGGAGGACAAGTCATCTTGGAGGTAACAACAAAGGCCAAATAATTGGCACAGGTAATGTTGGTAAGTGTCCCTCCAATTCAATTGAAAATGTACTGTTAGTTGATGGCCTTAATCACAATTTGCTTAGCATAAGTCAATTATGTGATAGAGGTCACAACGTCATTTTTGAATCAAATTCATGTCAAATTGTTGATAAAGAAACATGAAGTGTAAAATTTTCTAAAAAAGAGTGAATAACATTTACTTAGTTGACTTAGATGATCCAGAAAATGATAACTTGTGTCTTGTTGCAAATAGACAGGATGAATTGACCTTGTGGCATCGTAGGCTGGCCATGCGAGCTACAACGTGTTGCACAAGATCATCAAGCTCAAATTAGTAAGTGGACTTCCTGACATTCTTTTAACAACAATGAAAGTTTTTGTGATGCATGTGCACAAGGAAAACAAACCCGAAAGTCTTTCAAATCCAAGCACCGGTAAGCACATCTAAACCATATGAACTGTTGCACATGGACCTTTTTGGACCAACTAGAACTCTAAGTCTCAATGGAAAACGTTTTGGTTTTGTCATTGTAGATGTTTTTCTAGGTTCACTTGGGTCAAATTCTTGGCACACAAAAGTGAAACACTTACAATCTTCCAAGAATTCTTTAACAAGATTGAGCATGGCAATGTAATAAAATATGCTCAATCCGCACCGATCACGGGGGAGAATTTAATAACAATGCTTTTTCTGATTTTTGCAGGCACCAAGGGATTGAACATCTGTTCTCTTCCCAAGGACTCCAGAACAAAATGGAGTAGTGGAGAGGAAAACAGAACATTGGTGGAAATGGCTCGCACTCTTCTAGTTGAAGGCCAACTCTCCAAAAGCTTTTGGGCAGAAGCAGTGAACACTTCATGCTACATTCTAAACAGAGCCATGGTAAGACCTGTGATAAAGAAAACCCCCTACCATTTTTTGAAAGGTAAGAAACCCAACCTTGGGTACTTCCGAGTTTTTGGCTCCAAGGTATTTATTCATAACAATGATAAATCTGATTTAGATAAATTTGAAGCCAAAAGTGATCAAGGTGTTTTTCTAGGCTACTCAGAACACTCTAGGGCATATAGGGTGTTAACAATAAAACACGCACTGTGGAAGAAACTACACATGTATTTTTGATGAGACTTATGCCAAGTCTAACAGCTTGAACATTAACAGGACTGAAAAAGAGGATGAAGGAACATCGCTTAAGGACTACAAGTCAAAGCAAAAGACAAATCTGAAGAAGATTCCAAGACCAAAGGTGGATATCTTTCAGGGACCGCGATGAAGATGATGAAATAGCATTCAGAAAACAGAAGAAACACTTGAAGAGAATCCACCAGAAAGTGAACATCCTGAAGAACGACATTCACAAGATCAAATTCCTCAAGGACAAGATACTCCCGGCCCTCAACAATCACAAATGTGAGGTATTCCAAAGATCACCCACTTGATGATGTGATAGGTAGTTTAAATGATTCTGTTCAAACGGGTCTCAAGTAAGAAAAATAATTGAACATGATCTTTTTGCTTTTGTTTCTCAAGTGGAACCCAAAAATGTTGAAGAAGCCTTAAAAGATAACTCATGGATTGATGCTATGCATGAGGAACTTGGTCAATTTCAAAGAAATAATGTATGGAGTTTAGTTCCTAGAACCCCTGAAATTTCTATCATAGGAACTAGATGGGTGTTTAGGAATAAACTTAATGAAGAAGGAAAAGTGGTCAGAAATAAAGCAAGACTCGTTGCAAAAGGATATAGTCAAGAATTTGGTGTAGACTTTGAAGAGTCCTTTGCTCCAGTAGCTAGGTTAGAAGCAGTCAGAATCTTATTGGCATATGCATGCTCCCATAAGTTCAAACTTTATCAAATGGATGTTAAAACTGCTTTCTTAAATGGCTATATAAAAGAAGAAGTCTATGTCTCTCAACCACCAGGTTTTAAAAATTCTGAAATGCCTAACCATGTGTATAAATTGCACAAAGCTCTTTATGGTTTGAAACAGGCACCTCGAGCTTGGTATGATAGACTAAGCAATTTCTGGTAAGCAAAAACTACTCAAGAGGTAAAGTGGACCAAACTCTCTTCACTAAGAAAGTTCGCAATCACATGATTGTTGTTCAAGTTTATGTGACGATATATATTTGGTTCAACTAACCCTTCACTGTGTGAAGAATTTTCTAAACACATGCACAGTGAATTTGAGATGAGTCTAATGGGGGAGCTTCAATTCTTTCTTGGTTTGCAGGTGAAACAACATAAAGACAGATTCTTCATAAATCAAGAAAATATGTCAAAGAGCTTCTCAAACGATTTCAATTTGAGCAAGCTAAACCGGCCTCCACCCCAATGAGCACAAGCGTCAAATTGGAAAATGATGAGAAAGGTAAACCAGTAGATGCAAAGCACTTCCGAGCTATGATTGGCTCACTCCTTTATCTTACTGCAAGTAGACCGATATACAATTTAGTGTTTGCCTTTGTGCTAGATATCAATCTAGTCCAAAGGAAAGCCATTTATTGCAGTCAAGAGAATTTTCGATATCTCTCAGGCACATACAATTTGGGTTTTTGGTACCCAGCAGGCAGTAGTTTTGATTTGATCTCATATTCTGATGCTGATTATGCTGGATGTAAAATTGACAGAAAAGCACTAGTGCATATTGCCAATTCCTTGGCGGTTGCATGGTTTCGTGGGCATCCAAGAAGCAACACTCAGTTGCACTCTCCACTGCAGAGGCAGAATATGTCGCTGCAGGAAGTTGTGCAGCTCAAGTGTTGTGGACCAAAAGTCAGTTAGTTGACTATAATGTTGAAATTGGATGCACACCTATCCTATGTGACAACACAAGTGCTATCAACCTTTCAAAAACCCTGTCCAACACTCAAGGACTAAACACATTGAAATCCGTCATCATTTCTAGAGATGAAGTTGCCAATAAACCTTGGAACTTAATTTCATTCCCACAGAAAAACAATTGGCTGATATTTTCACCAAACCCGTGTCTGAAGATAGATTCACATCCTTAAGAAGAGAATTGGGTTTGTGTAAAATGCAATGAAACTAACTATCCATATTGGAGTACATGCTCTTATGTGTGAATGACTATGTGGTATATCAATGGTGAACTGTGGAAGAACAAGTTCGGCTTGTTTGGAAACTATCATCATGCGTGAGAAAATTCTCCGCCAAGTATCAATAGTCCCATTTCATATAAAGGCCCTGTACATCACATAGGATTTTTAGTTTCCTTACATTTTATCATGTTAACTCCATGAAACAATACTTTTTCTGTGACCATGTGCTTGTGTATGACTTTCCTTTCATGAAATGTTTGTCTTGTATCAAATGCTTGTGTGAATCCTTGCTTAGATGTTGTGTCAACACGTGCACACACTATGGGGGAGTAAGTGAAGGGTAGATGAGTTTTATTTTCTTTCATGAGGAAACTCCTCCTACATGTTCTTGTTGAACTCTCACTTCCTTGAACTCAATGTGCAATCAATCTAAAACCAGAAAAATCCAATCTGTTCATATCTGTCCACAGACTCATTCCATCTGTCGACAGGTACACTCAGTTTTGTTCTGACTGAAACTTCAATTCATCAGTCTGTGTGCATCTGTCGACAGACAGATTCCTTTTGTCGACAGATACACATTCTTCTTCTTTATTGTTCAATTCCTTCTTCATACTTCTCAAGAAAGTGTTCATTGATTGATTTAAAGGTAAACATTAGTTTGTTTGTGTGCAATATAACCTTTTCATATCCACTTCATGTCAAAGTCGTGAACCAAGTCTAAATGATGTTTGATGTAACACTTGATTGAGGTCTTTTTAGATCATTTTGAACACAATGAGCAAACCAAATGATTTTTAAACATCTCCTTTGAATAACTTCCTTGTCGTTAAACATGAATCTAAAATGATTTGAAAAAATCAGAAGATTCTTGAATTTGATGTTCTACATTATAACTTGCCTAAAGAAATCTCATGTACTTGACAAAAAGCAAAAAAATAAATAAAAAAAGGGAGAAAGCTACCTATTTCTTCGGTTCAATCAACAAATTTATCTTTCATTTATGGGATGGAGGTAGAGCAATGATGAAAATCACCAGTAACCGGGGACATGGGCATCACCATGTCGGTCTTCTCGTCAAAAGGTTGTTTCATTATCTCTATACAATGGCTTGATGGACACTCACATTGAGTAACTGGGGGTATTGGCATCACAAATGTCTACCTTCACATGAAAAAGTGAAAGTGCTCCTCATTTCCACTCTTTCCATCTTCGTTGTTTAAAGATTCTAAAATCATACCAAAAATAGAGTGAAGCCTCCGAAAAACTTTTTATGTCAAGTCCAATGTGCCTCTTTTGGATAAGATTTCTTGTAGCCATCTAATTCAAATGTCATTGACTATCATCTCTATTTAGATGCATGTTTTCTTCAACGGCCTTATCAAAAGAGTTATTTAATTTTCACTGGCTATTGTGAAATGTGTTCTTCATGATCTAATTAAAGAACTTTCTGTCTTAATTCAAACTCATTCTAGAATTGTGTCATGTCTTTATCATAATGGATATGCATTTTTATCTTGCACATACACCTATTTTGCCTTAAAAACAAATGAACACTTGTCCCTTTGAAAAATTGTCAAAAATCAATTTAAACCAAAAAGGGGTTATCTGTCGACAGATAGACTGTCATCTGTCGACAGACGACGGCCCAACCCGTTTTTGAACCAAACCCTCACGCCGATTCACCTCCTTTTTGTGGGGCCTCTCTTTTAAAACCTTCTAAACCCATTCTAAGGCCTCCCACGACCCATTCTCACCCCTCCTCTCTCATTTCCTCCTCCTCTTCTCCAAACCCCTCTCTTCCCCCCTTCAGGGCTCAAGATCCGCTCCGTCTCCGATGATCCTGCTGCTCCTCGTCTGGGATCCCTCCACTCTCTTTTCCCAAACGCCATTCTTACCCTCCTTCCTGCGATGGCACCCAAATCAAAGCTTCTCTCTCGCCGTCGTCGTGCTCCGACGGACGCCGGAGAAAGTTCCAGGTCTCCTTCCGAACGTCGCAGCAAACATCGCGAGGATGGTTTGCCGGAACTCATCGTTCCTCAAGGTCTCCGTCTTATCCGAGCCACCGGCACCTTCAAGAAAATTGTCCAATCCCGGTATGTGGACTTCGAGTCCTTAGCACCGATGTTCCCCTCACTCCTACCCTATTTTGACACTCAAGGGTGGACATCCTTCTTGTACTCCCACTTGCAATACTCTCCAACTGCCGTCACAGAGTTCTTCAATAACCTAGGGCTTTCGATCAGGGAGATCTCTACTCTTCTTTCGGTGAAAGGCACTCGCTTTCGCCTCACCGCCAATCTTATCTCGACAGCCCTTGAAATTCCAAACTCAGGAGTTGAAATCTTCAACTACACTCCTTCTGCTTCTGAGTACTATGAACTTCTCACGTTGCAACCTTATGACTCCACTAAGGAAATTGCTCGCCTCAATGCCAACTCCTTTCCTCCTTTGATCCGGATGATCCATCACATCTTCACTACCTTGATCGTCCCAAAGGATGGAAGCCGAGAATTAGTCACCGAGGTCCACAAATCTTTGTTCATATTTCCTCAAGTGTCAACAAATCAATCTGCCTGAACTCATGATAAGCCTCATCCGTCGGTGTTTCTCTAACATCAAGAGATCAATGCCATATGCTTGCCCCATCACCTCTCTTCTCATTTTCATTGGCATTCCTATCCCTTCAAGTGAGCTCATCTCCTTAAAATCCTGCAGTGCCTTTGACCTCACTGCTGCTAACCGAATGGGCTACAAGATTGTAGACGGTATAGTCTCAAGGACTCTCAAAGTAAAGGATCACCAACGAGCTGAAGAGTCATCCAATGAAGAAGACAATGAAGCCGATGACGCTAATGCAGGCAGTGATGAAGACTCTCAGGATGAGCAAATGCCTGATCAAGCTCAAGAGTTTGTCGATGTACCTGTGCCTGAGGAACAATCCATTCGTGATTACTTGGCACAAATCCATCAAGAAATGATCTCAGGATTTGCTCAGATGACTTCAAGATTTGATCAAATGGATGCTCGCCTCAACACTCTAGATCAGTCTCAAGTGCTCATCCGTGACCGGCCTGACCACCTCTACTCCGAGAGAGATGGATCCCGTCACCCTCCTCCTGCTGGACATGACAATGAATAGAGGGTCTCAGGGTCATTAGAGTCATAAGAGTCTTAGCTGGGAGTTAGTCTCACTTGTCCAGTCATCTTTTGCTTGTTCATGTTATTTCCCTTTCTTTTAATTTTTATTGAGTCATGTAATGATTGTCTCTTGTACTGTGAAATTTGAATGATCAATCAATGAAAATTCACAGTTCATGTTTATTTTCTCCTAATGTGCATGACTTGACATTTTGTATGTTGTCAAAAGGGGGAGAACATCAATATGCATCAATTGAATGTTTTTGTCATCATCAAAAAGGGGGAGATTGTTGGTTTTCCATATATCATGTTTTTGATGATCACATTAATATCCTTGAACATTGATTTAATGCAAAATTGATGTGCTAACTAACATGAAAAACACATGAAAGTGATTGAGTTAAACATTGCTAAATCATACAATGTATATCACTAACAATGTATTTGCATGTAGGTGCACAAGCATGAAAGATGGAGCATTGAAGAGATGAGCAAATATCACAAAAAACTGTCAAAGAGGTGTATCTGTCGACAGATGAAATGACCTGTCGACAAATTCATACAGTCATTCCAAGACAGAACTCAGGTTTTCTATTCCTTGTGCACCTGTCGACAGATGCAAATTGCCTGTCGACAGATACACTCAGAAACTCAATTTTCTGAAACCCAGTTCTCAGCCTGAGTGCGCCTGTCGACAGATGCAAGTGCATCTGTCGACAGACGACGGAAACATGAGATTTTGAGTTTCCAATCCGGCCCCACTTGGGTGTTTCCTTCCTCCACGACCCCCACCTTTACCTAACACTATATAAGCATCCTTTTGGAGCCAAATTCGCAGAGAGCAGCCTCCCAACAAAGAGCCTCCAAGGGACCAAGAGGAAAAGCCCCAAATTGCTGCTCTGCTTCAACTTTCTGCCCAGATCGTCGTGGAATCGCCATCCATGCGAAGTTGAAGCCGGATCGTCGTCAGTTCAACCTTCTACATCGATCAGTCTACATCCAATCGAAGTTTGAAGAGCGTTTGGACGATCCACGAGAAGAATTCCAACTGGATTTGTTCCCAACTCTAATTCTTCTCCATTTCATCAATTTCCATTCCATCGTGTGTGTGTGGTTGTGTTTCGAGCATACTTTGTGCTTGATTCACAAAGTTGTGGTTGTTATGATCGTGGTTCATCAGACAACGTGTGTGTGTTTGAGTTGTTGTGTTGAACTCGCTCATAAGCAGTCGTTTCTGCATGTGTGTGTGGACGGTGGATGTAGGATACACAAGTTGTGTACTCTGAAACACCTTAAATCATCGTGTTCTGTGGTTTGTTTGCGTTTTGCGATAGATGATTGGTAGCACGGTGTTCATACGCACGTTTGATACCCTGTTCTTATATATCAACTCAAGCTTTCTTAATCTCAATCAAATTCTAATCAAATTTCATTAAGATTGCTGCTGCTGCACCGAAAAGAAGCCATCAGTAAATAGAAATTGTCGTAATCTATTCAACCCCCCCCCCCTTCTAGATTACCATATTGTGTTTTTTTCCGCATAACTCTTCACTATGTAGGACCAGCACTGGAGTGAGCAAGCTCCTCAGCACCTGGAGCTGACGACGAACCACCTGAAAAGGAAGGGAGTGAGTCTCAAGAAGAGACCCAATAGGACACTAACCCCCACCGGTAATAGTACTAAAGGCAGTGCGGAAGTAAAACTACAGTAAGTAAAACTGCACATCACACAAAAACTGGTAACATGGCACACAACTCCTCGCAAGAGTGTGCCAAGAAAACTGGTACCTCGCAGGCTCAACAATACAACAAACACACACAACAAGCACACACACACAAGGTAAGACCAGCTAGGGCCTATGGCTTCGTGCCTCGACACCATAGAGTCCTCCAACCCTAGCCACATGTGAACAATCAAACACTCTCCCTCGTGTCTGGTCCTCGACCAGTTTTCCCCTACGCTGGACTCGAACGCTGGAGAAGGGGCCCCACGGAAATCGGCTCGTAACCACCACAAGGGGCACACAAAGGATGGAGTCGCACTCGACATCCAGGCTCACCAGCAGAATAGTTCAACGCCAGTCATCCAAGCGGAGCCTTCACCTCGACGTCTGGGAAACACAACACAAGCACAACACAAGCACGGTAAAACTCAGTACCAGCATAGACGGAGGCACTCTCAATGTCCAGCACACCGTGCCAGGAGGCGGACACCACGTGTCAACACCTCACACAACGGCAAAGGGGGTCAGCTTACTGGGACCTACCTATGGGGTTGACAGAAACATCGATTTCCGCCAACCCTAGATGGCAACTTCCTTGCTGTCTACAGGAAGTAGATGGCAACAGGCTTGTCGTTTACCCCATCTTGACGACAAGGGATCTTGCCACCAAGTTCATCCCTTAAGAACATGACGTCAATCGATGTTGACGTTATGTTCTTCAGCTTCCAGCAGCTGAAACAGCCCCAGGCCATTCCCATAGGCGATCTAGCCGAAAAACCAGAAGTTTGATGATGAGAAACGCTTTCCCTCATCACAAAGCACCACTATAAAGTTGGAAAACAGCGATCCAACACTCGGATCGGCGAATCGATCCCCAAAACCACGATTTCCATGCAAAACACACATACACAAACATGGCATTACATAAATGGGGAGTCAAGGGGTTGAGTCCCTGTAACACCCCTAAAATTCAATAATTGAAAAATTAGAAATAAATTGAAATAAATAAATTCCGCATTATCGGAAGGGTAGAACTTACGTACCACTATCGTACATGAGAAAACACATCGGAAAATTTTGTAAAAATAATAAATCGACCCCAAACATTATTCCTAAGTGTTTCACGAAGAAATTCATGCAACGAAAAAAATCCGATTGGCCAAGTGTACACCACAATGTGACGAATTACCCAAATTAGGAAACTAAGTCAAAAAATGGTTAACGCAGAAAAATAACATGACCATAATTAAATAAACATGTTGGAGAGAATTTCAACATTATGTATTAATGACCCATTAATGAAATTGGGCCAATGGATCACTTTTGGCCCAATAATAAAATTGGAGCAAGAAATACACAAAATTCGCACTTGTAATTAAGCGGTAATTGGGAAGCGCAAATTATGGTTAAATTAGAGTTAATAGCCAAGCATAGCAAGCCAATCATGGCCAACCATGCTTCACACCTTCCCATGGTGTAGCTACCTCATTTGGGAGGAGAAATTTCATATTTTGGAAGGTGCCAAGCGGATCCCGCAGCCACCTTTCCTAGCACTAGTAGGACATGAAATTAAACCTTAAAACTACAAGAGTTCGTCACAACATGTTTGGGGAAGGTTTGGCATCAGGTTGGGGTCATGAGGAGCAAGCTTGTGGCGCAGGAGGAGAGGAGAACGGCTGGGAAAAACGTGGTTCTACTGCAACCTCGCTCTGCTTCGACCCAAAACCTACAGGGAATTCTCAGCATGCAAAGGTAGGTGATCTCGGGCCAAGACTAAATGAAACCTATACCATCTTGTAGAGATGCATGACTAGTTTCATACGCACTTGATTTGCCTAATTTTCATGGTGTATACGTCAAGTTCTAGGCATTTCCCCTAAGTCGCGCATGATTAGAGCTTTTCACGTTCTTCATGTGTTGCATGTGATTTGAGACCGAATTAGATCAAACCCAAAAAGTAAAGTTCTTCTACTAGTTCTCCTCGTCATCTTCCATGTTGAACACTTTATCCAAATGTCATTAGATAGAGAGTTATAAGCATGGTAAGAGAGTCACTGCATGAATACTGTGTTTTCGGGTTGCCCTTCGAATCGCGTCCGGTCCAGGCGACGTGATTCCAATGCCTGGTATCGCGACGGCCTTGGCCGATGCGACTCCTAAAATGCGACCGTGGGGTTCGACATGATTCTCACTCTGACCGGTCAACGGCGCACATGAGACTTCGCGCTGTATGGGAGTCTATGCATGTCTTAACCGCGGCGGTATTCCCGACACGATTCAAGCGGTTTTCCTGCCGATTGCCTTATTAAACGAATATTCATGAACGTGTCGGGATCCCCCGATGCCATTCAAGTCAAAAGGCAGCCACGGAGGCCGACGCGATTTACATGTCTTCCCAGTTTGTCTGTTCCCCTGTACACCGTGTTTTGAAAACCATCTACTGTGTAGGACACGATTCATAGACCGACCCGAGACTGTACTTTTTAGCCAGTCAGTTAGCATGTTAGTTTTCTTGGTTTATAAACATGTTACATACTGTTACATAGCATGCATTGGCCTAAAAGAAACCAACCAACTTGTAAACGGTAATGACATGAACATGATTCCAATGTATGATATGTGATTAATCTTATGTTCATTGACTATTATCTTGTGATCTAACTTGTTATGAAATTGAAATGATAAGAATATGTTATGAATGTGTGGATGAATAATGTTAGCATGGACTTGTGGGTTAAGTTGTATCATGATTTGCATATGTCACATCCCGAGAATTATGCAGTGGATGTTAATAGCGCGGAATAATTCGAGACGATATCACGAGACGTGAACAGTCGGCAAATAAGCCTCTAGCTATCACGCATTAAGTGTATAACAACACAACATCATCATAGGGCCCAATATTGAACTCAACTAATCTTGGATTCAAATCTCAACTCATTGTATTCTAAATGGAAACTATTACAGGACTAAGACTCAATAAAAGAAAAGTACATAATACATCACTTCCTACTACATGATCTAATGCTCAAAGCAAACTAACTACAGCTAGACACATAATTGGAACACTCATCACTCGGACGCATTCCCATCCTCGACTTGCTCTTCCTCTTGAACTTTATAGTCACCTAGATTGGGTAAAAGTAGGGGATGAGAAAACTAGCCCAGTAGGATTTATATCTCAATGTGCGGGCAATGATATAAGTGATTACAATTTAGAACTAGGTAAGCACGATGAATGTCATGATATGCATGTATGAATAAAACTCATTAAAACATGATACATGAACAAGCTAGATAGAATGATCATGATAGAACAAGAGTTTTGAACAAGATGACAAGATAGAACTAGCAATAGATCACTTTGTACAAGCACGCAAGATTTCACTTGATGTCAAGAATGCAAGATATCACTAATTGCAATAAATGCAGGATGGCCATATCACGCAAGCAAGCAAGCACGCACGAGCACGATAATGTAACACTAATTAGGCACTTACACACTAATGTACACCAAGAAAAGATCCATCAAGAATGTACACCAGGACACATGTATATGGTTATATGTATCTATCATTCACACGCACGCACGACTCCCAGCGCAGATGCAATGCCAGTAATCATTATACCCCATGGTTAACAGTATATTTATGACTCTCTGTCATTGGGGCTAGACTGGAGCCCTTGGACACTCGCCATGCCCGGTCAGCATCTCACATAAGTTTTAAATGTAGATATCGACAGTCATTAATAATGCCCAATGAGAGTTTCAATAAGTATGCATGTATAATGTCATGTTCATGATGATGATGAAAACAAGTAATAAGTAAATTGAACATGATTTCATGAGAACAATGGTCAAGAGATAAATTTGGCAGCATAACGGTGCGATTTATACTTTAATTCAATCTTTACATTAATGGCTTTAGTCTAGATTGTAAATCACACTCACGAGAACAAGATGAGAGAGGAAGTGCACGCTATCTCCAGGAAACTTCAATGGTACAACCAACTCATCGGCCATGTGGGAATCCATGGTCAGAGGAGATTTACGGAGGCCTTGGAGAAAAAGGTCGCTAGTCTACCGATTCAGATGACCGGTAGAGAGCTTCCAAATTCCCAAGAAAGGGCTGCCTAGATGTGCATGTGTGTAGTGATGTACACGTCTTAATCCAAAATCCATCAGTTTCAAACTCGCGGAAAGCACTTAGCATGATAACAAAACATGACATGAACTATGCACTTTAACTAACATGGATTGCAAGATTTTAGATAACAAATTATCATTTTAATAAGCTAGAACAGTACAAAGAGTGAATCAAAAGTACATGAATGGTCGCATCATTAATAAAGCAATTAGAATGATGTTCGTGTTAATAAAACATTTTAAAAGGGTTAAACACTTTTAGGTCATTAACAGATATCATGTAATGATCAGACCCAAATATGCAAATGACACACTGGATATCATGTTAACAGACCTCGGGTAGACCTTTGAATATGCGTCCAACACAATGGATGCACATTAAAACGTAGTGCACAATGAAAAAAAGGTGAAACTGTAAAGAGGGTGAATCGCATCCACAAGCCTGGCCGCGTTCATGCTTGAATCACGTCGTGGAAAGGGATGCGTTCATGAAAAGTATTAAACAAATCGTTGGGCGGAAAAGCCTCTAAAACGCATCGGGGTCGGACGCCGCGTTTCAGAGCGGCCCGGACTCCTAGGTGGCACACAGACCCACGTGGGACTGGACTGGTCAATGCCAAAATCACGTTCAGGTGCACAGAGGCCTTTCATGGGATCACGTCGCTCGTGAGCGATGCGATACCAGGCCCTTGAACGCGTCCTCCTGCCTAGACGTGGTTCAGGGTCCAGACCAAAAACGCAGAAAACTGCACTTAGGGGGGGTTCAATCATGCAACGCTTATATCTATAAACTAGGGCTTTTCGGACAAAAGTCTCAACATGAAAGTTGTAGGGAACATGGAATAGTACGAACTATGATTTGTAAACAATTTTAAACGACCTCAGATGTGCAATAATTGACATGAACAGGAAAGACCCTAACATGCGCGACTTTAGAAAACGCCTATAATTCAAAATCAACTCATTGGAATTTGATGAAACCGTTAGACATGAAACTATACTTGATGATGTACACATTGGTATAATAGTTGTTAAGGTTTGGCTCGAGAAAACCTACCTTTTGGGTTGATGAAGTCTCGTTCTTTAGAAATCCCTTGTTCACACCACTATTTGAAGAACGCCTAATACTCCGTGGATACTGCATGGAAATGGGAATTCCACTTGGGTTAGAACGTAGACTTCACCCTCTTTCCAGGGGTATAATCCTTGCATGATGGGATTTAGTTTGACCTACCTTTGGTCGACTCCAAGGGGACAGTTTGCACAGGTCGAAGTAGAGAAAAAGGGGAAGAAGATGGGCATGGTATGCTTGATCTCTTGCTCTCCAGCCACCAAGTGCTCTTCCACACGATCCCAGAAAGTTGCAAAACTTGTCCCTAGGGTTTGGTGAAGAGTATTTAAGCAACCATGGTGTTTAGGAGTCCCATTGTGACAAGGAAACTATGGTTGCGGTTTTGGCTTATTAGTTTCCTAATTTGAGGATTACTTCCTCCATTAGAGGTGTGAGGCTTTATAAAACCTCCCACCTTAGTTAAGCACGAATTGGTTTCCAGGAGCAAGATCTCTTCCCATTTCAACTCTAATTACCCCTTTCTAATTTTAGCTTATTTAAGCTACGAATTTCCATGCATTTTCTTGCTTTATTTGATTTTTGGGCCATATGTGGTCCATTAGCCCAATTATGATATTGGGTCATTAATATATGATGTTGAAAGTCTCTCTAATTTTTATTTAATTTTTGTTGCGTTGTATTTCCGTGTTAACGGTTTTCCAACTTATTTCCTTATTTGGATAATTGGTCACCATGTGATATACACTTGGTTAATCAGATTTTTTGTCCACACGAATTTCTTCGTCGAACACTTAGGAATAATGTGTGGGTTGATTTAATTTTTACGGAATTTTCCGATGTGTTTTAGCACATACGATAATGATACGTATGTTTTAAATACTCCAATATTATGGAAATTATTTATTTCCATTTATTTGAATTTTTATATAATTAAAATTTCCGTGGTGCTATAGCATATGAGTTTCTTAGTTATACATGCTTTCTGATGTTTCAATTAATTGTTCATCAATGGCATATATGTTTAGGAAAGATCCGTGACACGTCACTTACACATTTGCACGATTAGGCACACCCTTCTGGGGAATTGGGAGCTCTCTGCTGGTCATACCGTATTGGCAGACTAGTGATCTTTTCCTTAAGACCTCCGTACTCTATGGATTCCTTATAGAGACCAAGCTCGTTGTACTATGAAGTACCCTAGAGATAGAGAGCACTTGTTCCGTGTACAATTTGTCATTAGTCATCCTCATGTCAAGACATTAATGAATTATGAAACTTAAGATACGTCGTTATGCTGCCCAATTGATCTCTTGAGCTTTTGTCATAGCTTGACTCTGTGAATGATCATGTTCTTATTACATTGAGCTTGATATTGAAATTCCGTGGCCATAATATGTATATGTTTGTTCAGCACAACTTTGGACATCGGTCCATTTGACTAATGCATGTGCAATAGGGTCCCGGTCTAGTCCTGGGGAGGAGTGCCCAAACGTACTAATTAACTGCAGGAGTATGGACTTGTGGTGCTCGGCATGGCATAAATTTATACGCAAGATTTGTGGGAATGTGCCTTCGTTTGATATGATATGATATGTCTGATCACGTGAATATGTGATATCTGTGTGAATATGGCCAATTCCTTTTGATACGATTATATTCTTGAAATACCTGTCCATTGTATATGACATTCAATATTTGATCTGATATGATATTCGTCCTCTTCAGCTATTTGACTTGTTAGAAATGCATGTATTGTCATCATGTCTATGTGCATATCTGCCTATTTAAAATGTTAATCATGTATATTAGTGCCTGCACATTGAGATGTAAATCTTACTAAGCTTGCTTCCAGCAGCTTCCACCTCCTAAACATTGCAGATAACGATTTGGCAGCACCGCCTCCTCTGCACAAATCATTACAGCTGCACACCCAAATCGTTATGGGCTTTGGCCATGCCGAATCATTGTGCTCACCTGAATCAGAGGAGCACCAAACTCCAGCTACTTCTAGCAGCTTCTCCCCTACACGATGAGTCAAAATAAATGGAAAAGAGTTAAAAGGTGGTGAGATGGGAGAATGGGATTAGGTGGGGTATTAAAGAAATTTTTATTTATTTAATGAAATTGAGTGGGGTAAACATATCTTATTTATTTACAAAATGATGTTTATCTATTACTAACAAACTAAAAATATTATTTATATACAATATTATTTACAAAGATCCTTTATTTTTCCAAAATGTACTTATGAAATGAAAATGGATATGATTAGTCAATCTGACAAGAAATCAGTGATTTATTAATTGAAAATCTACATGTGTATTCTAATGCATTCAAAAACCTATTTATGGATGAAATGAAAATTAAACTCAAAATATACATTATTTATAGACAAAAAAAGTCTAAAATCTACTATATGTATGAAATTTAACACTAAAAATTGTGTCCTTATCAATCACGGTCCTTCTTTCCTTATTTTTAATCATCATCTTTGGGAAGCAAATCCCGTGATTACAGGGCTGAGCGTCGATCAACACGTGCTCGTCTGCAACCGACCCGTCTGACTCGAACTCCTGACACTCCACCAGCTCACGAGCCTGCCTGCGAGTGCGTGGAGGCATGTTCTGCAAAACAACCATAACAAAAAGTTAGCAAATAAAACTCCAGCGGGTTAGCAGTGTTACTTGTACTTCCTAAGGGACTTTACGTTATTACTTATTTCTATCACAAGTCTTGATAGACCCCTTTCTCTGATACCACTGTAACGGCCCCAACGCTCGGACCCTCGGCTCCCACCAAGAATTCGAACATCGGCACCGCCGCCCACAGGTCCGGAGACCTGGAAGGGCTAACACATCGGTCTAACGAGATACGTAATAGAGATAAATAACAACAACGCACTAAAATGTACGACAGGTGAAGGAAAAGAGTCCAACACTGAGTAACAGTCTAGTACAGTCCCAAAGTAAATAAAGTACAAGTGCTGAAATAAAAGGGAAAGAACACATCCCTTAGGGGCATACCCCGTGGGTGAAGTACAACTGCTGGGGGAACACTGCTTACTAGAGACATCGACTACAGGGGCCCGTCTCCTCAGTCCGCCGCGGAGGGAGCTGCTGTGAAGTCTCACCTACAAAATAGGGAGTGAGCTTCACGAAGAAGCCCAATAGGGACTACCAATCTCCCACTGGTTCTAACAGCAGAATAGAACTAAGGGCAGTAATTAAATAAATGGTAAATTCTATTCTACTAAACCGAGTCATGTGCGGAAGCGTGAAAGATACTACACGGTCGTTGGTCTAGGACACAGTCGGCACCAGAAAACCCATGTAAAACGCAGCACCAAGGAAACCCAAGGCTGTAACACAAACAGTTAAACACTGCATGACAAACACACTAGCTATAGAACACTACACTAGTCAGTCGGTCAGGTGCGCCACGCACCTTACCCTCGACCAACGGTCCATGTCTAACATCTCCCGTCGGAGTGAGATGCGGAACTAAAGTAAACACAACGCTGTAGTTTGGCCGGACTATGGTCCCACGCCTGACCCCTCTAAATGGTTCCAGAACCACGTAGAGTGAGGCAGTGAGAAAGGACTAGCTGCTCCGCACAGAAAGAGCACCACAACCACCATGGAGACACAGACTAGCTAAGAGAGCTCTACAAAATGACTCTACGCCGCTGTCCCCACCATTTTCCCCTCCGCTCCAAGTCAGTGAGTCGAGCACGCCCCCGCCTAGAGAACTCCCTCTAACAGGTGTGCGGGGATGGGGGTCCCAGGTAACGGTAACAACTGTCTTGCGGACAAGCCCTCAATGCCTAGCACCGGGCGAAGAGACTAGAGTACAACTGCACTAGGAGTAGCATGGGTGCCAAGAAAATCGAGTTGCAGTGGAAGCAAAACTCAAAACCTATTGACAGTTTCTCTCGGTCAGAGAGGCGACGTATCGATACGTCACGACCAGAACGCGACGACTTTGCCTAATGCGACAAGAATCCGGAAGGCGACCCTTGAGCCCGTCGGGATAAGAACGCAACGGCTAAGGGTGCTGCAACAAGCCTGAGTCATTCTGAACGTGACACATACCCCGTCGTGATCTCATCGCGATGGAGACAGTGGTCGCGATCTGACGAGACCCCGAACTCCTGAACACCGCCCACGTACCCGTCGCGTTTGCTAGACCCGATTGGTGCTGGGACGCATTCAGAGAGAACGCGGCAACGATACGTCACGACCAGGTCGCGACTGAGAAGCCCATCGCGACCTCAGCCGAGTGCTCAAACAGAGCAACTCCTCTACCCCAAAACCACACCACATGATACAATATGGGGAAAGGGGAGCAAGACCAACGTGAAAATAGCTCAATGAAAGGCAAACTACCCTCATGAACCCCACACATGGCAAGAAAAGGTGATCTACACTCATTACAACCTCACATGCATCAAGAAACCCTCAAGACAAACCACCCATCCCAAGCATAATTAGAGCATGGAAATACACAAATATCATTCCATGAGGAACCACATGAAGCATGCAACCACCTAGCATGATTCCTATGCTTGGAAGAAGGGGGTTTGGACCTAGCTTGATAGAACTAGGGGGAAGGCTTGGATTCCCTACCTCAATTGAAGATCTACCTAATTCGGGCCTTCTCGTAGGCTAGCACCCCTCCACCTCCGAGCTCCAACGCTCCACGAGCCGCTCTCACGAGCCGAGCACGCCCTTCACACGCCGATGAAGAGGAACCATGGTGCATGCCACAGAGGAGGGGGAGAAAGAGAATGAGATAGAGAAAGAACAAAGCATACATCCAATCCAAACCACACATTCAAACCACAAACACACTTACAAATCCAAGCCAAGAAATCCTCCCTCTAAGCTCCCCACGGAGCTCAACACACAGAAGGATGCCGGAGAGGAGGAACACAGGCAAAAGGGCCAAATGGGGGGTTCTGCTCTTGACCAGAGCAACTTAAACACAGACGTAGAACACGACGGCCCTGGTCGTCGCATTAGCAATGCTAAAGCGACACCCACCTGCGTCACGATCTGGAACGTCTGTGACCCTGACGGTCAAAGCCACCATGTGGCATGCATGCAACGCTGGCATCGAATTGCGATGGACCAGAGTGTCGCGTTCATGCATGCAACGCCACAGGTGTCACCACCACCCTGACAGCAAAATGACAAAAAGACTATCTGCTGTCAGAGCCCTGTCACGACAGGGGCGGCTGACGCGTTCTCATCCAGAATGCGACGGTCACCTACGTCGCCTTTAGAATGTGATGGGTCAACCTGTCGCGACCTCAGCTGGGAGAACTGACCCTCAAAGGGAACGGGATGTTACAATCATGAACTATATGGTGCTATTTGTGCTATGGCCATCCTGCTCCTTGTGCTATGCTCGACTTGTGCTATATGAATCATGCTATCGTGCTATCACTTGCTTGACAATACTTGACTGTCGCTCTCTACCAATAGTTACTCTACTTTTTAATACATTAATCATTTAAAGCATGTATGATCATGAGATTTAAGTCCTACTGGGCATTATCGCTCACCCTGCGTTATTGTTGTGTGTTCTCAAATGAGACGAGGATGATACTTACACTCAAGAGGACAAGAATGACCAGGAGTGAAGTCAAGAGTACCATGTGTTGTGTCCCTGGTTTTGATGATGTCATAAATTAAGTAAAAAGCCATAAATGTCTAACATGTGGCATCATAAATGTCTAACACGTGGCATTTGTATCACAGGAAGAATTCCTTTGCAACAAGTGAAAAATTCAATATTGTCCATAAGGTCGACACTGCTCAAGGATCAGGTCGACACTAGTGATTTTCTGAGTTGCGCGATGAGGAGAAAGAATCAGATCAGGTCAACACTATGTGGAGAACAGGTCGACACTAGTGGTTCTTCTATGTTAAGCTGAAGAGAAGCAATCAGATAAGGTCGACACTAAGTGTGTATCAGGTCGACACTATTCAGCTTTTTCAGTCAGCCCTTAGATGAGAAGTGCGGTTGAGGTTGACTCTACATGTTCTATCAGCCCTCTGAAAAACCATTATCACGAAGCATGCATTCCATTTCTTCATTATACAATGCAATTTTACTTTGCAAGTTTTCTTTTTCATTATGAAGATTTTCATATTCAGATTAAATTCATGACATGAGATGTAGGGAATTTCATTATGAAAAAAATTGTTCAATTTTCATTTTCAGTCCTTTATTTTCCTTTTTACTTTCTTGTATTTTCCATAATGCAGAATACATTGATTCTATCTCATCAATGGTAAAAGATTCGTGATCAGAAATCACCTCGGGAGATTCATCTTCAATAGCCATGAGTCCACAATCGACATCCTTCTTTTCCTGGACATCTTCTATTGCGGAGCTTGACTCATTAGTGTCACTCCACGTGACGACCATGGCCTTGGACTTCTTTGCCTTGGCTTTGCTCTGCTTTCTCAAAAATATTGGGCATTCCAATCTCATAAGCCCAATGCCTTAGCATTTATAATAGACCAATCAGTTTTTCTACTAGAGTCCTCTTCCTGTGTTTTTGCCCATGAAGTCCTTGGAAGAAGTTGCATACTATGGCCTTTCTTTCTCAGAAATTTTCTGAAGTTTCGTACAATCTTGGCGACTTCTTCCTCATTTTCACTTGACGAATTCTCTTCTTGATAGATTGCCTTGGACTTCTTAGCGTTCAGTGCCACATCCTTTTGCTTGAGAATTGGTTGCTCAACTTCCTCCATTTTCAAGTTTATCTCATAAGTCATGAGACTCCCAATAAACTCCTCCACATTGAGGCTTGCTAGGTTCTTGGAGTCCTATCTGACTATGGCCTTGGTGTGCCATGCTGGTGGGAGGGATCTTAAAACTTTACGGACTTTCTCTATGTCCATGTAGTTCTTCCCGAGTGCCTTTAGTCCATTTGTAATCATGGAGAGCCTAGCAAACATCTCTGAGATGGTCCCAACTGAGCTCATCTTGAACATCTCATATTCATGGACCAAGATGTTGGCTTTGGTCTCTTTGACCTCTGATGTGCCTTCATAAATCAATTTCAACTTGTCCCACATTTCTTTTGCTGAGATGCAAATAGAAACACGAGAAGACTCGTTAGGGTGTGTAGCACATTGCAAAATATTCAAGGCACTAAAGTTTATCTTAGATTTTTTAATGTTATCCTCCGTCCACTTTCCCTCATCCTTTGGCAGTGTGTATGGGCCGTTACTCACAACTTTCTAGATCTTAGTCTTGAGCTCTGAGAAAGACATGTATACGAATAATTACTGCCATCAAAGTATGGTGGACGAGTTGATAGAATGACCCTCAAGCAATACTTTGCTGGCCATCACACACAGAATCACTCTAAGATCAACAGCCCTGCTCTGATACCAATTGAAGTACAGGTGTACGTGTGATGAGCAACCAAAAGAGAAGGGGTGAATTGGTTATTGCCTAATTTATAAATCTCTTAAATAGAATAGACTAAACTCAATTAAGACAATCTATAAAATGATATGCACAATGGAATATGACAATAGAAACTACAAAACCAACTATCCTAACTATAGACACCAAATTTTGGCCTATGATGTGAACCATATTTCTTGCTCTCCTTGTGTGCCCCAAGTTGATCACACATCTAAAGCCCATTTGTTAGCCTTTTTTGAGCCCACTTAAGCCTAATTCCTAGCTTACCTCGTCCAAATATCACTTCAAAGTCCTTATTTTAGGGTTTTAGCCATTGGACCTTAACGCGACAGTCATGGGCGTCGCTTTAGTATCAAATGATGATTATGATCCTTAAATAATCAATTATCCTTAACACGATAGGTCGTGGTCGTGTTACTATCTTTGCTGCATTTCACAAGGTCGTCACGACAGTCTATGCATATCCATCATGTGCCTTTAGAGTCCGACCACCATGGTCGTCACGACAGCCCATGTCACGCCCCCATGATCCGTCGCGACATGCTTCTGCATGGCTGGCTTCGCAACCACCTCCCTTCTATCCTTTTGGATCTATCTTCATCTCCAAAAACCTTGGAACGCCTCAGCCGTGGATGGAGGTCTATCCTACCCTAGAACTCTCCTAAGACTCTTCCCATGCAGATTTACTTGAATTTTATCATTTTTATGGGCCATTATCACTTATGGAGGAGGTGGTCTCTCTTCCTCTCTATATAAGCAACCCACTATCTTCTGAACAAGGTAAGACCCCCATACTACCACGAAGTGCTGCCCATTCTCTCCAAAGACTTCCCTTAGTTGGAAGCCCTCCCATTCTCCTCATTTCCACTCATTTTCCTTATCAAGTCACACCATTTTCTTCCATATTTGAAGCTTGTGGCCTGGACGTGGCTTCCTACATCAACAAGGGTTGCTGCATGACCTGAAAGATCTCTTCCTCAGCCAGGGAGTCACCCCTTTTGGGGCTCTTCTTCTTTCTTTCCCTCTAATTTTCCTTTCATACATTTTGCTTATTCATTTAGACAATTGCACTATCACACACCCATGGTCCATAACCCCAGGGGTTTCCAAAACACCCATGTTCGTTCCCTCCTTCCTTCCCCTCTTCTCTTTACTTTGTGTGGATGCTTAACTTAAGAGTTGTCTAATAGGATTGTTCTTTTCTTGTTTCTTTGTTTTGGCAGGTTCCCAAAGAAGAGCAGACGAGGAGCTCTCCTCCTTTGGCCAGTCGGAGGAAGGAAGTGGTCCGCCTACACTACCAAGTCTTGCTGAGAAGCCATCGTCCTATCTAGTCAAGGCAGTAAGAATGCGACCAATCGAATAGTCGCGACAAGGTTAGTATCGCTATGGGTTCCCATGTCGCGACAACAGTAAGTGGTCTTCTCTCTCTCCCTTTCCTAGTATGTTAGCCTTCTATTATTGTTTATATTTTAGACAACATGCTAGGTGGGGATCACATCCTTTCTCATCATCATATAATAATATCTTCTTGGGTGTTTTGAGGTTCGCTTTCCATGTGATTACACATTTTGGCGATCACGGTGGGACCTCCTCTGCCAAACCTTTTTTGCTTCACCATTTTACCTAATTTTTTTTCATTTTTGAAGTGTTAGAATCATCTTTGGATCAAGTTTCCTTTATTCCTTCGGTTGTTTTCGTGCCTGTTCGCGACGGATCGAGCAGGTGCGACCTTGTCGCGGCGGTGTTAGAGGACGCGATATTAGGTACACATTGGCGTTTTGGCTCGATACAGATTTTTGTTGTCAATTTTTGTGTTAGTGAGTCTTCGTCCTCTATTAGTTGTTTTGATGTTGTATTGTGTTAGGGTAGCCTGTTTGCCATCTGTTTGTGTGCAGTTTAGGGTTTCTATAAACGTAGTGTATCGTGACTGACCCCTCAATCGTGATAAGGTCGCGGTGGACCCTACAGTCAAGTCTTTAACATAAACATTCTAGAATGCTATTTGTTAGTTTAGGTTAGTATTGCATACACTTCGGTGTAATTAGGGCCATGCACACACTAAGTCATGTAGATAGGATTCCTTCTTGGTAGTGGAGACCCTCTCACCTGCGACCACTTGTGGGCTGACCAGGGTGCTACCGAGGGCTCTGTAAGGCCCCATTGCCGTACACACATTGTGGCTGTCGGGCCAGTTGTACTTGTTGCCCCTTAGTTTAGGTCGTGTCCGAGTGAGTTGTGTGTCACCCCTTAGTCATGCCGGAGTACTCGAGTACACACCTATTAGGATTCCTATTCAGCCGAGTGCAATTCCATTAATTAAATCCTTTAAAAGGCTAAGTGTAACCT
>JACBKR010003435.1:0-29283 GCA_014218235.1 Colocasia esculenta
CCGGAATGCCCTTGTAGTCGGGTACCCAAGGTTCTGTGTGAGCCAGGCACATTGTGGTTTGTTGTGCTCGGGATTTGTCCTGGTACTATGTGTACCTAGAGGTTTGTGTCATCTTCCTAGACACCCTCACTCTTGTGTTTGAGTTGTATGTCCGACTGAGGAAAGAAGGCAGAGGGCAGCGACTGTGTGTTGTGGGTGTACTCAGTCAGATGTAGCGCGCTGGTGGTTGGGGGTACAGACACTAGTAGATGTACTGGGCCCCAACTAGTCCAGTTTCCAGTGCCTCACTTTAGAGAGCTCAAGCAAGAGTCTCTAAAGGTGCCAGGCATGGGTCTGTAGTTGTGTGGTCTGTAGGTGTGGTGTTGGTTGGTCTCCACAGTTCTTTGGCTTTACAGTGTGGTTGTAGAGCGGTAGTTGGACCTTTCATCCTTGACTGTGAGACTGAGAGGTAGTTATTGTGTGGTGTTGATCGGGTTGGATACTGGCATCATGAACCAATAGTCTGTATCTGTATGGTGACATTGTTCCTTCCGACTCGAGCTTTCTAGTGGTTGGGTTGTGGTCAGTTGTGGTACCTGTGGTTTCAAGTATCTACACTGTTCATGGGTTGTTGGTTGTTGTGGCACGTTGTGTGCGGTGTTTCAGGTTGTGCGGTGGAGCTATGCTTCATGGTGGTCGTGTTGTGTGACCCTCCACTTGTCATGTTTTACCCTTTTGTAGGTAGTACTCCATTGTGTTTGGTTACTACAGTGTGTAGTGGACTAGCCTTCGGTTACCAGTCCTGTTACTTCTCGTGGGAGGTTTGGTTGGTGTGACTTTTGCTTAGTTGGTTTCAGTTGCTATGGTGGACTGGTGTTTGTACCATAGTTTTGTTTTTTCCTTTATTTCTTACGAGCTGTGTTAGCTAGCGTGTTTATGTTTGCTGTAGTTTAATTATGTTCATTGTTAGCACATTTTACTTCAGTAGAGCTCCTGATGGTGTTGGCAATAAGACCCTTGGGGGTTGAGGACTTGGTTCCTTCTTTCAGTTACTGGTTTGTTGTTGTTTTTGGGTGGTCCCTGTTGAGCCTGTGACTTGTTGAGGCTCACTCCCTTACAGTTCTTCTCAGGTGTTAGTCGTGAGTTTGGGGTGCGGCAGTGTTGTGGTAGGCTTGTACCACCAGCAGTTGAGTTGTAGTTATAGTGTGTGAGCTTTGCTCCCTTGGGGTATGCCCCAGATAGTTGTACTTTTCTGTTGGACATGTAATAATGTATTGGGACAATGTAATTTGATGTAAATGAGTATAAATGCTTGTACTTTCTTGCATATTATGCTCTTGTGGTTGTCTTTTATATTCCTACTGGACACTTGTGTGAGGTATCCCTTGCGAGACTTCGGTCTATTCATGGGAGGCGAACTTGGATATGGAGCCTTATTGGCATAAGTATTCAGGGTCACTACACCTTTAAAATCGATTGCCTTTAGACAACGATTGCCTTTAGACTCGATTGTCTTTAAACATAGATTGTCTTTAAACATCGATTTCCTTAAAACATCAGATGCCTTTAGTCTCGACTTCCTTTGTACATCGATTATCTTTTAAACATCGATTGGGGCTATATTATCTACTGCTATTTCAGATAAAATTTGTTCAATACCTTGATCATCTTTATTATAACGATTATCTTTGCAGTAATCATATTGATTATGATTGCAATTAAATTATATTGACTATCTTGATGAACAATATATTATGAACGAATCTTGTTATCATAAATATGGCATGCAATATTCTTTTGAAGATGTGTATTTCAAATCTCCCACTATCTGTTGCATATCCTTCTAACAAAACATTCAAAAATATCTTCTTACGTATAGTCTGTCACTAGATATAGTTCCCATGCATATCATCCTTTACTGTTTACCCTCATGACATATCTCCCATAGCTTTAAATGGTGACAGAATGAGCTTATCCTTTTTGGTATATCCTCTCTACAGCATAACTGGGACGTTCACTATCACTGAAGATATCCATATCATCTATCTCTTTGCTCCGTATCCCAACATTTATTGCTTGTAGGTTTCCGGTAGTCATACGCTCCTATAATTTTGGACCTGCTACATTGACTAACACAAAAGATATCCATATAATCTCTCTCTCTCTCTCTCTCGCTCGCTGTGTGTGTGTGTGTTGTGTGTGTGTGTGTGTGTGTGTGTGGGTGTGTGGTTGTGTGTGTGTGTGTGTGTGTGTGTGTGTGTGTGTGTGTGTTGTGTTTGTTGTGTGTGGTGTGTGTGTGTGTGTGTGTGTGTGTGTGGTGTTGTTGGTGTGTTGTGTGTGTGTGTGTGGTGTGTGTGTGTGTGTGTGTGTGTGTGTGTGGGTGTGGGTGTGTGTGTGTGTGTGGTGTGGTGTGTGTGTGTGTGTGTGTGGTGTGTGTGTGTGGTGTGTGTGTGTGTGTGTGTGGGTGTGTGTGGTGTGTGTGTGTGTGGTGTGTGTGTGTGTGTGTGTGTGTGGTTGTGTGTGTGTGTGCGTGTGTGTGTGCTGTGCGTGTGTGCGTGTGTGTTTGTGTGTTGTGTGTGTGCGTGTGCGTGTGTGCGTGTGCGTGTGTGGTGTGTGTGTGTGTGTGTGTGCGTGTGCGTGTGCGTGTGTGTGTGTGCGTGTGCGTGTGTGTGTGTGTGTGTGTGTGCTTGTGTTTCTTTCCTAACATTTATTGCTTTCAGGTTTCCGGTAGTCACCCACACTCCTACTACGTTAGACCTACTACGTCTGTCTGAAGACAAGTTTCAAGAAATGAGACACAACAGATGCTTCACGAATACTTCACAGAAGAGAGATAAATAGAGCATGATGGCACAGTGAAGAAGACACAAAGCATAGAAAAATCAAGCAACACATAGAGAGAAAGCTCATTAACAACAAGTGTTCAGAATAGAGCCTACTCCTTCACTCAACTTCCATGCTCTCAGCTCTCCTCGAAGCTTCATTCTTCAATATTTCCTTGAGAAAGAGCTTGTAATGATCTAAGGGTGTTGCTTCATATTGTGTAGTTCCTTTACTCTGATCACGCCTCAGATCAAGCAGTATGTTATTCTATTATCTTGGTCTAGGGGCGACCACCTCTATACTCTTTATAGAGTGTTCATCTTCTTAAGCGAAGAGAAGACTTGCTATGCAAGTGGGTCGTTTATTCTCTTTTATGGAAAGAATGACCTATTGCAATAGGTGGTTTATTGCCTCTTCGTGGGTTGAATAGAAGGCTAGCGGGAGCTGGATGTGTAATGATAGGAGGTCCGAACCAAGATAAAAAATTTGTTGCATGTGTCTGTGTGGTTGCCTATATCTTTATTTCTGCTGCTCACTAACTCTACCCTCTACATTAGTGTTTCTAAGTTACTTTTACAAACAATTTTAAAGATGATTTTTAGCAATCCATTCACTCCCCCCTCTGAGCATGCTACCTAGTCAACAAGTGGTATCAGAGCCAAGTCTCTTCAAGCAAGTAGATCTCACGATATAAGAGCAAAGACAAATGGCAGCCCAAGGTTATGCAGAGGGACAATCTTTCAACAGGCCTCCACTATTCGATGGAGAAGACTACAACTACTAGAAGACAAGAATGGAATTCTTTCTTCAAGGCCTAGACTACTATTTTGGACTATAATAGAAGATGGAGATCTAATAGTTCTAAATGCTAAAGAGAATTGGACAATGGTGACAAGAAATTGATGTCTCAGAATAATAAGGCCAAGAGTATATTATGTTTCTCATTAAGCAAGAAGGAGTTCAACAGAATATACGCACGTAAGTCGGCCAAGAGATGGGATAAAGCTGAGACTCACCTACGAAGGAACATATAAGGTAAAAGAAACTAAAATAGACATATTAGTAGCACAATATGAAAAGTTCCAAATGCATTCAGGAGAATCCATCTTCCAAATGTATACTTGAACCAACATCACAAATGGTTTGGCTGGGCATGGGAAAAAGTAAAACACTAAGATCCTTATCAACTTTATGGACTCCCAAGGTTACGACCATAGAGGAAGTAAATGATCTCATGGTTATGTCTCTAGAAAAGCTCATTAGGTCTCTAATGGCTCATGAGATAAACATGGAGAGATTAGGAGAATCCTCCACGATGAAAAAAGATAACGATGCACTGAAAGCTGAAGAGAACACATCTGGAAGCGATTTAGAAGATGAAAGAAGTGAAGAAGATAGTGAAGAAGAAGAAGCCTTCCTTTCCAGATGACTGTAAGAATATTAGCCAAAAGAGGTATCAGTCAAGAAGAAGAAACTTCAAGAAAGCAAGGAGTTGAAAAGGCTGAGCCTACTTGATACCAATGTAAGAAGTCTAGGCATCTCAAGGCTGACTGTCCAAAACTAAAGAAGCAGAATATATAATAATAAATAATACCAAGAAGTTCAAAAAATATAAAAAGAAGGCGATGGTTGCTGCCTGGAGCAATGAAGGAGACTCAAGCAGTGAGTCAAACTCTAGCGAGGAGGAAGAAGAAAGGCTAACCTAGCCTTTATGGCCAACCATGATGACAATGTAAACTCTGACTCTTCTTTTAATTCATGTAATGATTTTGATTCTGATAATCTGGAAGAAACTTTTAATGAATTATATGGAAAATACAAAGATGTATGTAAACAATTAAAACCCATTAAGAAAAACTTGTGTGTCTTGAAATAACCAACTCAGACTTCAAATCTGAAATGGAACAATTGGAAAACAAATTCAAGAATTAAAACGAAGAAATGAGTTGTTATGTGAAGATGTAAAAAGCAAAAATGATAAAATAATAAGTTTAGAAAATCAAGAAAGTAAAATTAAGTCAAAAGAGGAAATAGAAAATTAACAAAAGATAATGAATATTTAATAGCTACAATTGAAAATTACAAATGAAAGATCCTCATTAATACTTAAAAGTGCAAGAAGATTGGGTAAGAAGAAATATGAATTGGTTATAAACCTCCAAAAAATAAAGAAACAGTTATACATTCTGAAAAATACCCACTACCAAAATTTGTAGCTGAACAGGAACATGCGTACAAAACAAAAGAGTGAAACACAGTAAAGTGAGCAAAACATCAAATAATATTACTTGTTGTACTCACTGTAATAAACTTGGTCACACTAAAAACACCTGTATAATAAACACTTAAAGTGGATTCTAAAAGGTAGGTCTATTGAAACTAACCAATCAGGACCCAAAAGAATTTGGGTACCTAAATCTCATTATTCTGGTTGCAGAAGAGCCTTAGAGCATCAAAGTGGTACTTAGACAGCAGGTGCTCAAAACACATGATGGGTAACAAGAATTTTTTTCATCAATCAGACTGAAGAAGGAACAGTAACATATGGAGACAATGAAAATGGTCAGTAATTCATTGTGGATCAGTTGGAAGTAAAGAAAAGACTCTCATAGAAGAAGTACTTTGCATGGAAGGTCTCAAACACAACTTAATTAGCATAAGTCAATTATGCAACAAGGGACATCAAGTTAAGTTCCAAGAATCCAAGTGTCTGATCATCAAGGAAGGAGTAATAGTTTTTTGAAGTCTATAGAGAAAGGAATCTCTACGTTTTACGCTTGGAAGATCTAAAAGGTGAAGATGTATGCTTGGTGGCAAGCAAAGAGCAAAATGCAAAACTTTGGCACAAGAGACTAGGTCATGCTAGTATGGATGGAATTAGAAAGCTCATCAAGCATGACTAAGTAGAAAGTTTGACCAACATTAATTCAGACTTGATAAAGTTTGTGGACCTTGTGCTAAAGGAAAACATGCCAAGGCATCTTTCAAATTAAAACACTATAAGCACATCCAAGATTCTAGAACTACTCCATATGGATTTATTTGGACCTATGAGGACTACCAGTCTAGGTGCCAAGAATTTTGGATTTGGTATTGTTGATGATTTCTCAAGATACACATGAGTTTCATTTCTAGAACACAAATATGACACTTTTGAAGCATTGTTAAATTTAGCAAGTTAGTTAAAAAGAAAGAATTTAGCATTATTGGTCTAAGATCAGATCATGGAGGAGAATTTCATAATGACAAGTTTACTGAATTATGTGATGATGTAGCAATCGAGCACAATTTCTCAGCTCGAAGAACATCACAACAAATGGAGTAGCTGAGAGGAAAAATAGAACATATTGGACATGGCATGAACCATACTATCTAAATATAACTTGCCAAGATACTTTTGGGCAGAGACACTTAACACAACATGCTACATAATCAATAGAGCCATGATAGGACCTATATTGAACAAGATAGCATATGAGTTGTACAAGCAAAAGAAGCCTAAGATTAGTCATCTCAAGATATTTGGCTACCCTTACTTCATTCACGACAATGGTAAGACAAACATTAGTAAGCTAGATCCAAAATCTAGTGAAGGTATCTTTCTTGGCTATACCTCTAAACCTAGAGGATATAAAGTTTTTAATAAAAGAAATTTGCTAGTTGAGCAAACTATACATGTATATTTGATGAATCTAACCCTTCCTTGAGAAAGAAAATTGTTAGTGATGATGAAGGTAGGAAGGATCTATCTAAGATAATGCAAGATGTATCTATTAAGGATAATGTGGATCCACCTGTAGAAGAACTGCAACATAAAGATCTAATTCATGAAGATCTTCTTAGGGAATGGAGATATAAGAAGGATCATCCCAAATAAAATATCACTAAGATCCAAATGTAGGGGTAAGAACTAGAGATAATTTTTTTCCCTGTGATTTTAGATTTCATTTCTCAAAAGTCAATGAAGCACTAATTGTTGAATCTTAGATTCTAGCCATGTAATAAGAACTAAGTGAGTTCAAGAGAAACCAAGTTTGGTCCCTAGTTCCTTGACCATCAGATCGTCCAGTGATTGGCACCAAATAGGTGTTCAGGAACAAGTTGGATAAAGTTAGTGGCATTACTAGAAATAAGGCAAGATTGGTAGCTCAAGGCTATTCTCAAGAGAAAGCATAGACTTTGATGAAACCTATGCACCAGTGGCTTGACATGAGGCTATTCGGATTCTTGTAGCATATGCATCTGCACTTGATTTAAAACCTTTTCAAATGGATGTGAAATCAGCTTTTTTGAATAGTTTTATAAAAAAAGAAAGTCTATATAGAACAATCTCTTGGTTTCGATGACATAGACTATCCTAATCATATTTTTAAATTGCATAAAGCCTTATATGCATGGTCTGAAACAAACACCTAGAGCTTGGTATGAAGACTCGGTGCATTTCTTTTAAATCATGATTTCATTAGAGGAAAAGTAGACAACACACTATATTAAATCCTATACTAAAAAATATTAATTATACAAATTTATGTTGATGACATCATCCTTGGATCTACTGACGAATCTCTGTCCAAGTACTTTGAAAAGTAATGTAGGGGGAATTCGAAATGAGCAGATAAGGGACTCACTATTTTCTTGCACAAATCATACAAGGCAAAGAAGGCACTCACATTATTCAAATTAAATACACCGATAAATTATTAAAGAAATTTGGATTTGACAATGCAAATCCTTTTGCCATTCCAATGAGCACTTCAACAAGGTTAGATAGTGATCCCAAGGTAAAAGTGGACCAAACACTTAATAGAGGTATGATTGGTTCTCTACTTTACTTAACTTCTAGTAGGCCTGATATTTATTTAGTGTACGCATCTGATAGGTATGTATCTATTCCCAAGGAATCTCACTTGGCTTAAGTGAAAATAATATTTAGATATTTAGCTCATACTCATAACTTAGGTCTACAGTATCCTCAAACCTGCAAAATCAATTTAATTAGATACTCAGATGCTAATTATGTTGGATGCACGGTGGATAAAAAAAGCACCAATGGTTGTTGTCAATTTCTTGTAGGATGTTTGATCTCATGATCTTCAAAGAAATAAAACTCATAGCCTTATTAACTGCTGAGGTTGAATATGTGGCTATTGGGAGCTGTTGCTGAAGCGACCCTAGATATTTATGTCTGATAAGGCTCCACTCCAGGTCCGCCTCCCGCGATCGGACCGGAGTCTCGCAAGGGATATTTAACACAAGTGTCCAGTGAGAATATAAAGACAACTACAAGAGTATAATATACAAGAAAGTACATGTATCTATAATCATTTACCTCAATTTTTCATTGTCCCAATACATTATTACATGTCCAAGAGAAAAGTACAACTACTTGGGGCATACCCCGAGGGAGCAAAGCTCACACTATACACGACTACAACTCGACTGCTAGTGGTACAAGTCTGCCACAATGCCGCTGCTAGTCAAACACATGGCAAGCCCTAAAAGAACTGTAGGGAAGTGAGCCTCAACAAGTCACTAGCTCAGTAGGGACCTCCCAGAAACAACATCTAAACCGAAGAGAACTCAACCCCAAAAGGTCTCACTAGCCACACCGGTAGCCAACCACCACATGCTCACATAAATCATAATTAAACTACAGTTAAACATACCACACACCAACTAATACAATCCTCGGAATTAAGAGGAAATAGTAGGACTAGCACAGCATCACTGGTCCGCCCAACAACTGGGACGCCTCGACCACTAGCCTCACCGGCAGACCACTGTCTAGGATATAAGTCTCACAGGCAAACCACAGCCTCAGCTATAAGCCTCATAGGCAACCTACCCACAAAGGGTAACAGGACTGGCAACAACATGCCAATCAACACACACCAAATCCACAATCGGAAAGCTACTATAGGCAAGGTAAACACAACAAGAGGAAGGTCACACCAGACGACCTCCATAGAACACAAGTTCACCTCAACACCTGAAAGGGCTTGCACACGACATACCACAACAGCCAACAACCCACACCGGGTATAGGTACTTGAAGCCACTAGGTACCACACAGAACCATAATTGCCACTGTGCCACCAGCACAGCACACAACAAACAGTCACAAATCACAACCGGTGAGTCACCATTCACAAGCCACAACCACAGCAAAGCAGGAGTCGGAAAGAACGACGCCACCACACGGGTACAAACTACTAATTCATGACGCCACTATCCAACCCGGACAACACAACACAAGAACTACCTCTCAGTCTCGCGTCACGGATGAAAGGTCCAATTACGGCTCCGCAACCACACAGTAAAGTGAAAGAACAGTGGAGTCCAACAACACCACACCTGCACACCACACGCACAACTGCAGAGCCATGCTTGGCACCTTTAGGAAATCTGGCATAAGCTCCCTAAAGTGAGGCACTAGAAAACAGGACTAGCTGGGGACCAGAGACGTCTACTAGTGTCCGTACCCCCAACCACGAGTGCGCTACAAGTGACCGCACACCCACAAACATGAGTCCCTGCCTCTATCATCTTTCCCTCAGCCGGATATATAACTCAAACACAAGAGTGAGGGTGTCCAGGAAGACGACACTGACCTCAATGGTACACACAGTACCAGGACAACACCGAGCACTAACGTGTTTGGCTCACACAAAACCTGGGGTACCCAACTGGAGAGGCATTCTGGAATAGGTGCCGGACCACCAGCTTGGCAAGCACACAAACCATATTGATCACTTAACATCATGATAAGACTTATACCCCAATACATTTAACATAATTGGCTTGTCACTGGTCACCACGTGACCTCCAAGCAACAACACACCATTAAACATGTGATCCACACTGTAACCTTGCATGTCATTGGCCATCTCATGGCCTCCATGGCAACACATCACTATGCACATAGACCACACATATGAATCGCATAACCTTTTAAAAATGCTTAAGATATTAACATAATCATTAACCTCAACATACTTTATTAATCAATAATCATCTCAGAACAACTTAAAGTACCCTAAATGATCTGAGCTAGGTCCACATAGGACCCTCACTGCCCAAGGCTTAACAGTTTACTTAGGACAGAAGAATGTGATGAGGGCCACTGTCACGTTAAAAACGCGACAGCCCGACAAATCGCAATCGCACACCAAAACATGACAGTGTCTATCGACGCGTTGAATGCGACGGCCTGACAGGCCACATTCACAAACCAGAACGCGACAGCCCGACCCATCGCCTTCTCAGACAAAAGCCCTATATTGCGGTGCTCACAAAAAAACCAGCTGAAATCCTCATTTCTATGCACACCAAGCTTCTACAAATCAATTACACTATACTGAAAACACAACCACACATCGATACATATTAAACATGCTTTAGATCAATCAAATAATGCAAATAAGATAAGGAAAGTCCCTACCAACAAGAAGAACTCGTAGAACGAGGCTCGATCGGTGTTCTCCACGCTCCGAACAGCTTCTACGCGCCAGAACCACGTCAAGACACAAGCTTTCAAGCCGACGTCACCGGAAATCGCTGCAGTAGCCCTCTCCTCGGTCAAACTGAGCTTCCTGCTCTGTTTGGCCAAAGGGCCAAACTTATCCCAACCATAAACAAGAATGCGACGTAGCTTCCTGTCGCCTTCAGAAACGTGACACACCTGATCGTCGCCTTCTCAAAACTCACTATGCGACGTGTCACAAAGGAGGTGCGGAGAACGTGGCATAGTGATGGTCGTGTTCAAAACGCGACGTCCTGCTCCGTCTCATTCACAACTAGTGAACCTGTGGGCTGTTTGGGCTATACCTCTGGCCCACAACACCCACACAACGCATGGAGATCACGACTAAGACTCAATGACCCCACATTGGTCATGTACACCACACCAGAACCAATAAACACAGATCCGAACGACCATGACATTACATTACTATCACCTAAAAGGAATGTCACCCTCGACAATCAAAACGAAACCACGGCAAGCTGGACTATCACCTAAAAGAAATAAAACCATATACAGAACAAGTAGGATACACTTTCTCTACACCTGCCTTTGCAACATTCTTTCCTATGCCGCTTCACTTAAAATTCTTTACCATAAACTGCCACCCTTAAGTGCTCTACCATGTTAAACCATCTTCAAATTTTCTGATTTCTTAGTGCTATTCCTTTCTCAGCCTATCACTGTCAACTGTTACTCTGCCTTACCTTTACTCATACTCTCTAACTATCAGTTCCTTAAAGAAACAAAATACTATATGTGAATTTCCTGCCACTATATATCAATCCAGTTATACTACTTTAAACTCATATCTTTTTAAAACCATTGCCTCTTCAATTAACTCTACAAAAATCTCAAATTCCTTTTTCAGATAATTAAACTTCTAAAGACCTGAGAGTCTTGAATCGACTATGCTTTCGTTGTGCCACTCTGATTGTAACGGCGCAGTTTTTCAGATCCGTGTTTTAGCAGTTTTGGAGTGGTGCCCTTGACCAGGAGGTGGTCATTGGGCCTTGATCGTGGTCCCTATGCGTTGTGTGGGTGTTGTGGGCCTGAGTTTTTAGCCCAAACAGCCCACAGGATCACTGTCTGCGAACGCGACAGTCCTAGCGCCGCGTTCTGAATACAACGGTCCTGGTTGCCGCCGCAGAGAGCAGTCCTCATCTGCATGTCCCGCGCGTGTCGCGCGCCGGGGCGATCTTGCTGACGTCGGCAGTGAGAAGAGACGGCCTCCTGTGTCACGTTCTTGTCGCGACAGTATGGTACATCGTGTTCTCATTGTGTTGCATTTTTAAGCTAGGTCGGCCAAACAGAGCTTCAGTAAGCTCTATTCGGCCCGGAGTAGGAGATTTCACAGGTTTCTTGGGCAATTTGGCGATTTGGGGTCATTTTCGGAGTGGACTCCGCCGAGGACGTCGCACAGAGCAAGGGAAACACCGAGGTATCACCGTTCTTCACATTCTTCACGGACGTAGGGAGATTCCGCCTGTTTTACATTGTGAATTGCATGTGAATTTATAAATGATAGATACCACGCTAGGACATTGAGTAGAGCATGAAAAATGGATTTTTGCATCATTTTATAGGGTTTGTGTGGGAGATTTGGGGATGGGAACCTAGATTAGGGTTCTTGCCTATGAAGGTGACGGACACACCTGTCGCGTTCTGAATGCGACAGGCCGTCGCGTTTTGCTTCTGAATGCGACCTATCCGGGTGTCGTGTTCAGAAGGCGACAGTAGCCCCATCGTGTTAACAGTTCCATGGGTTATATGTTTGTGCATGATAGCATATCTATCATATTATCATTGTGTGATGTGTAAGACATTGGTAAGCGGTGCTTGGCACCTGTAGCACTCGAGGAGCGTGATGTTTACATGTTTGACGTGGTTTGAGCGGTGTGCATGTGATTTGTGTGTGCATGGCGAGTAGTACGATGTTGTGTCTATCATGATTTAACTACTGTGATTAGTTTGTGGTGATGGGCAGTGAGGTTCCAACGTGAATCTAGCCTCGGTCCTTTGATGTCTTTTATAGGTTATTTAAGATGGCTTAAGTAGTAAAGCATGTGTAGAGTTCAGAATTAGTGTATGGTTATTAGGTGTTATTGTGTATTGTGTTTAATGTGGCAATGGAGATCATGAGATGATCAATGACAGGCCAGATTATTATTGGTTAATGTAGTTCATGTATGTGTCTGTATAGGCTATCTTTTAGGTCACATAGTGATCGGAGACAAGCTATTCCTGACTCTTGTACGGGTTTGTAATACATATTATATATGTATGTATCATGGTTTGTGCGTTGCCGAGTTTGGTGGTCCGGCGCCTGATCCGGAATACCTCTTCAGTCGTTACCCCAGGTTTCTGTGCGAGCCAGGCACTGTGTTTGTTGTGCTTGGGGCGTGTCTGAGTACGGTGTGTACCACAGAGGTCTGAGTCGTCTTCCTGGACATCCTCACTCCTGTGTTTGAGTTGTATGTCCGACTAAGAGAAAGACGACTAGGGGCAGCGGCTTGTGTTTGTGGGTGTGCAGTCGCTTGTAGCGCGCTCATGGTTGGGGGGACGGACACCAGTAGACGTACTGGTCCCTAGCTAGTCCACTGTTCCCAGTGCCTCATTTTAGGGAGCTCAGGCCAGAGTCCCTAAAGGTGTCAAGCTGGACCTGCAACCGTGTGGTCTGCAGGGTGGTGTTGTTAGTCTCCAGTGTTGTTTACTTTGTGTGTTTGTGGAGCGGTAGTTGGATTGTGTGTCTGTGGCTACGAGACTGAGAGGTGGTTCTTCTGCTATGTTGCCCGGTTGGGTACTGGCATCATGAACCATTAGTCCGTTCCCATGTGGTGGTGTCGTTCTTTCCAACTCGTGCTTTGCCACTGGTTGTGTCATGTGTATAGTGACTCGTGAGTTGAGGTTTTATTCATTGAGGTGTGCCCTAGTGTTGGCACGTTGTAATTGTGATTCAGTGGTGGTACCTCGTGGTAGTAGGTGCCTGTACCCTTCCTGGGTACTTTGTGTTGTGGTACATCGTGTATCAGCCTCTTCAAGTGTTGAGGTGGACTTGTGTTTCGTGAAGTTCAGGTGGTGTGACCTATCATACATTGTGTTTTATCCTTCTTTGGGTAAGCTTACGATTGTGGTTCAAGTGTGTGGTCGATTGGCTTGCTAATGCCAGTCCTGTTACCCTTCGTGGGTCGTTACCTGTGCTTGTAGCTCAGGCGACCAGTTATTGTAATGTTTGCCTGTGAGGCTTGTGGCGTAGGCATTTCAGTTGTTGGTGGACTAGTGGTGTTGTGCTAGTCCTGTTGCCCCTCTTCCCTCCTTTCGAGGACTATATGTTGGTTGATATGTTTATGTTTTAGCTATTGTTTATTATGATTGTTATGAGCATGATATGGTTTGGCTATTGGTGTTGCCAGTGAGACCCTCTGAGGTTAAGGTCTCCTTAGTTTCATGTGTTGTTTTTGGGTGGTCCCTACTGAGCCTGTGACTTGTTGAGGCTCACTACCCTACAGTTCCTTTCAGGGCTTGCCGAGTGTTGGGCTTGCAGTGGTGTTGTGACAAACTTGTACCACCAGTAGTAGAGTTAGTCGTGTTGTGTGAGCTTGTGCTCCCTCAGGGTATGCCCCAGGTAGTTGTACTTTTGTATTGGACATGTGATAATGTATTGGGACAATTGTACAATGTTATATACAGGTATGAGCACATGTACTTTCTTGTGTCTTATACTATTGTGGTTGTCTTTTATATTCTTACTGGACACTTGTGTGAGCTATCCATTGCGAGACTTCGGTCCGATCGTGGGAGGCAGACTTGGATATGGAGCCTTAATGGGCATAAATATCCAGGGCCGTTACAGTTGGTATCAGAGCATGGTCCAGTTAGAATATGAAAAGACATTGAGGTTACAATGTCCTAAGACATGGTTTAATGTCCACCTGCTGGTAGTAAATCTGCGATTTTGTATGATTTTGGCGTGGTTTTTATGCAAACTTTTGTTATGTGGAATGTGTATAGTTGTTTGGAATCTGGCAGTTGTCAGCAGTTGCTGAGGAATGGTATGTACTGTAGTTTGAGTGGTTACATCAGTGCGATAGATTGCAACTAAAAGTGTAGTTGTTTAAAGGTTCACAGTTATAGAAATTGAAGGAATTAGTGAATTTGGTTATAATAATCAGAAGGGTAAAGTAGTGTTCTGGGAAGGATATGTTTGAGATGTTTGGTGGGGTACAGAGTTGGCAGAGACAGGTATAAGGTAATGGTGTGGTAGAGAAGCAATGGAATAGTGTTATTAATGAGAAATAATGTGTTAAGAATTGTGGTTGAGAATCTTGGCAGAGGTATTGTTATGTTTAAGACTTTTGTTAGTAAGTATTAAAAAGTAGTTTGGATGATATTATGATTAGTAATATGGAAGGTTCAGAATGATGAGTGAAGCAGGTTAGCTTCAGATAAGGTATTGGTAAACAAAAGAGCAGTGATCAGCGGTAGTCAGATTAAGGATATTTTGTGGTTAGAGATGGGTGCAGTAAAGAGCTTGAGAATAGTCTTGTTGTGAATAGTGGTGGCAATAGGAAATTTGATGAAAAGATCAGTGCAAGTATGTGCCGAGGTGATCAGTTGGGTAAAAGAAGGTAAGAGAAGATTAGTGTATAATCGGATTTTCTGAGAATCCCAGAGGATAGATATTTAATTGACAGGTAGTAGATTGTGAAGACCCCCCCACAAAAATGAGTTAATGAAGATTGCAGTGCTAAAGATAAGATTAGTGAGATTTAGCAGTTGTGAACAATTGGGAAAGATTGAGGTCGAGATTAAGAATAATTAAAAGAGTTAGAATTATGTGAATTGGAATAAAAGATGGATCAGTTGAGAACAGTTAAAGAATATCAGGCTGAATGAAATAGCAAGGCAGATTGCATAAGGAATTCAAGTAAGGGTTTGAATGAGAAGGATAATAGTGAGTATGTTGTAGCAGTGATATTTTCAGTATTTGAGAATAAAGCAGTAATGTGGAATCAAGGAATCAGGCAGAGAAAGTTATTGCAACTAAAGGGATTGGTTTCAAGTTCCGGTTTTGGCAGTTTATCAATAAAGGATGTTTGTATGTTAACAAGAATTACAGAATGAATAGTACAATGAGATTAGTCAGATAGCAGAGTGGTTAAGAGAAATATTTTTTAGAAATGATGTTATGGTTGATACAATTGGCAGGTTTTTAACCAGAGAAAGAAAGAGTATAGCAGATTATGAAATGAATATAATTAGATGGTTCAGGAAGTGTTCCAACAAAAACTTGCATGTCAGTGCATAGAAAGTAATTTGGTTAAGTAAAGGTATTTTCCTGTAAAGGTTCTCAGAGTTTGATGTAAGAATAAAAGGCAGATTTGTTAAAGAATGGTAAGCAGATTAGAGTATGGCAGAAAAGAACAGAAAGAGCAAGAAATGTATAGAAATTAGAATTAGAGTGTGATCAGTTAAGCAATGAACAGGTTGAGGTCAGGTAGCACTTGATTGGCAGAAAGAAGCCTAGAATATGTGCAGCATCAGCTGAGCATTTTATTTTCCCAACAAAGAGAGTGTAGCACCATGGCAATAAAAGAACAGGTATTTTGAAAGATTATGGATTAAATTTGGTTAAATCAGCCAAGGATGTTATTAATGCAAGAAAGGTATACGAAGAGTAAAGCATGTCAATAGTAGTATAGGAGAATTCAGAATTCAAGTATGTGGGACCATCAGAGTTAAATTATTAAAAAAGAAAAGAAAAAGTAAATCAGGGATTTCGGTATATTCTTTCAGCATTAATTGATTGAGTAAAGCAATTTGAGAAGCAAATACAGTTATAATTGAGTTTAGCTGGAGTCAGAGTATTATTGAAAATGGAAAGTAATTGAAAGCATAATAAGAGCAGGATTTATGGAATATTTTTTCAAGTATTCAGAGTAATCAGAGTAGCGCAGCGGAACCGTGGAAGGTTTGATATTCACAGGATATCCGAGGTTTAAAAGATTAAAAGAAAGATTAAGGTTTGTGCACAGTTGGATAAAGAGGCAGTGGTTCTTGGGTAGATATGAGTTAGGCAACATGAGCAGAATGGTATATAAAGATAGGAAATTTAGTTATGGTAATGCGATTTTCTTTGAGAAATTGGCAGTTGAGGGTGGAATAAGGTTGAGGCAGAATAATATATGGCAGTGAAAGATAAATAATGAAGTGGCCCCGAAAATTTTGAGAATTTAAAGCTGGTTTTCATGGCAGAGCACCTAAGGGTAGCAGGGTAAAGTAAGAGGATTCGAGTACATGAAATGGACCAGAAAGAAATGTTGTAAACACATCCGAGAAAATGTGGAAGCAGGTTAAGTCCAAAGTGATAAAGCGCCAACAACAGGGTAGAATCGCCTACGGTTGAAAGGTAAAGTAAGTCAGTTTGGTAACTAAGCAGAGCAGGTATGGAATTGAGCAGATTGAGTCTGTCAGTATAAGATGGCTTAAAAAGCAAGCGCAAAGAAAGTGTATCCTACTTGTTCTGTATATGGTTTACTTTCTTTTTAGGTGATAGTTCAGTTTGCTGTGGTTTCGTTTGAAATGTTGAGGACGACATTCCTTTTTAGGTGATAGTATGTAATGGCACAATTTTTTGGATCCTTGTTTTAGCAGTTTTGGAGTGGTGCCCTTGACCAAGAGGTGGTCATTGGGCCTTGGTCGTGGTCCCTGTGCATTGTGTGGGTGTTGTAGGCCTGAGGTTTTAGCCCAAACAGCCCACAGGTTCACTGTCTGTGAATGCGACAGGGGCTAGGGTCGCGTTCTGAATGCGACGGTCCTGGGTGTCGCTTCTGGTTGCCGCCGCAGAGTGGTCTTCGTCTGCATGTCTGCCGCATGTCGCACGCCAGGCGGTCTTGCTGACATCGGCAGTGAGAAGCCGATGGCCTCCTGCGTTGCGTTCTTGTCGCGACAGTATGGTATGTCGCATTCTCAACAGGTTGCATTTTTAAGCTTGGTCGGCCAAACAGAGCTTCAGTAAGCTCTGTTCGGCCAGGAGGAGGAGATTTCGCAGGTTTCTTGGGCGATTTGGCTATTTGGTGTCGTTTTCGGGGCGGGGTGGTCTCACCGCGAGGACGTCGCACGGAGTGGGGGAATGCTGAGGTATTTCCGTTCTTCACGAACGTAGGGAGATTCCGCCCATTTTACGTTGTGAATTGCATGTGAAGTATGAATAGCTTGTCACTCGCTTTATAACGATAGACACCATGTTAGGACATTGAGTAGAGCATGAAAAATGGGTTTACATCGTATTATAGGGTGTGTGGGAGATCCGAGGGATGGAACCCGGATTAGGGTTCTTGCCTGTGAAGCGACGGACCCACCTGTCGCGTTCTGAACGCGATAGACCGACCCGTCGTGTTTTGCTTCTGAATGCAACCAATCCAGGTGTCACGTTCAGAAGGTGACAGTAGCCCCCGTTGCGTTAACAGTTCCGTGGGTTATATGTATGTGCATGATAGCGTATCTATCAGATTATCGTTGTGTGATGTATAAGACATTGGTAAGCGGTGCATTGGCACCTGTAGCGCTCGAGGAGCGTGATGTTTATGTGGTTGACGTGGTGTTTACGTGGTTTGAGCGGTGTGCATGTGATTTGTGTGTGCGTGGCGAGTAATACGACGCTGTGTCCGTTGTGGTTTTTAACTACTGTGATTAGTTTGTGGTGATTGGGCAATGAGGTACCAGCGTGAATCTAGCCTCAGTCCTTTGATGTCTTTTATAGGTTATTTAAGATGGTTTAAGTATAAAGCATGTGTAGGGTTAAGAATCAGTGTATGGTTATTAAGTGGTTATTGTGTATTGTGTTTAATGTGGCATGGAGATCATGAGATGATCAATGACAGGCCAGATTATTATTGGTTAATGTAGTTCATGTATGTGTCTGTATAGGCTAGCTTGTAGGTCACATAGTGACCGGAGACAAGCTATTCCTAACATTGTACCGTGATTTGTATACATATTATATATGTATGTATCGTGGTTTGTGCATTGCCGAGTTTGGTGGTTCGACGCCTGTTCCGGAATACCTCTTCAGTCGGGTACCCTAGGTTCTGTGTGAGCTAGGCACGTGTTTTTGTTGTGCTCGGGGCATGTCCTGGTACGGTGTGCACCACAGTGATGTGAGTCATCTTCCTGGACACCCTCACTCCTGTGTTTGAGTTGTACGTGAGGTTGAGGAAAAAACCACTGGAGGCGCGGCTTGTGTTTGTGGGTGTGCAGTCACTTGTAGCGCGCTCGTGGTTGGGGGGACGGACACCAATAGACGTACTGGTCCCCAGCTAGTCCCATGTTCCTAGTGCCTCACTTTAGGGAGCTTAGGCCAGAGTCCCTAAAGGTGTCAGGCTTGGACCTGCAGCCGTGTGGTCTGCAGGTGTGGTGTTGGTTAGTCTCCAGTGTTGTTTACTTTGTGTGTTTATGGAGTGGTAGCTGGACTGTGTGTCCGTGGCTACGAGACTGAGAGGTGGTTCTTCTGCTATGTTGTTTGGGTTGGATACTGACATCATGAACCAGTAGTCCGTTCCCGTGTGGTGGCGTCGTTATTTCTGACTCGTGCTTTGCCACTGGTTGTGGCATGTGTATAGTGACTCGCTGGTTGAGGTTTTTACCCGTTTAGGTGTGCCCTAGTGTTGGCATAGTGTAATTGTGATTCAGTGGTAGTTCCTTGTGGTAGTAGGTGCCTGTACCCTTCCTGGGTAGCTTTGTGTGTGGTACGTTGTGTACCAGCCTCTTCAAGTGTTGAAGTGGACTTGTGTTCCGTGAAGATCAAGTGGTGTGACCTTTCATACATTGTGTTTTACCCTTCTTTGGGTAAGCTTACGATTGTGGTTTAAGTGTGTGGTCGATTGGCTTGCTGATGCCAGTCATGTTACCCTTCGTGGGTAGGTTACTTGTGAAGCTTCTAGCTTAGGTGACCAGTTATTGTAATGGTTTGCCTGTGAGACTTGTGGCATAGGCTTTTCAGTTGTTGGGCGGACTAGTGGTGCTGTACTAGTCCTGTTGCCCCTCTTTCCTTTTGAGGACTATATGTTTGTTGATATGTTTATGTTTTAGCTGTTGTTTATTATGATTGTTGTGAGGATGATATGGTTTTGCTATCGGTGTTGCCAATGAGACCCTCTGAGGTGGAGGTCTCCTTAGTTTCATGTGTTGTTTTTGGGTGGTCCCAACTGAGCCTATGACTTGTTGAGGCTCACTTCCCTACAGTTCCTTTCAGGGCTGCCTAGTGTTGGGCTTGCAGTGGTGTTGTGACAGACTTGTACCCCCAGTATTGGAGTTAGTCATGTTGTGTGAGCTTGTGCTCTCTCGGGGTATGCCCCAGGTAGTTGTACTTTTCCATTGGACATGTGATAATGTATCGGGACAGTTGTACATGTTATATACAGGTATGAGCACATGTACTTTCTTGTGTCTTATACTATTGTGGTTGTCTTTTATATTCTTAATGGACACTTGTGTGAGCTATCCCTTGTGATACATCGGTCCGATCGTGGGAGGTGGACTTGGATATGGAGCCTTAATGGGCATAAATATCTAGAGCCTTTACACTGATTACATTAAATACTTGCCAAAATGTTTCATAAATTCTCCCTTCACTATTACCTTAAATTCTCCTTATTTCTACTACTACTCTGACTCTAACTGAGCTTACTTCACTTACTTATCAAATCATCTTACCCAATTAATTACCACAGGAAGAAAATACCTGATTCTTGTGTTGCTTTCTTCAATGCTTCCACTTTATCTATGCCACACTGAATTCTGACATACGGCTACTGATATGCTCTACTCTTTACATACTTACCTTACTTCAAATAATATTCTCTGACTGACTCAACAAATCAAACTCATAACTCTTCACAATTTCCATTCTCATTGCTTTAGCATTGTACTATCTTATTGGGGACAAAATTGCTCAACTAATTCTGCACATACTCTAGTATCTGCCTTCAACTTTACCGAAGTCTTTCTCAATTAAGTGACATCTAATTCAAAATTCTTTATTGCTAAATTGATCATACTTTTCCTTACTCCTTCTGTTCTATTCTGCCATACTTTAATCTTCTCACTATTCTTTATCTGATCTGCCTTTTATTCTTACATCAGACTCTGGAATACCTTACAGAAGTATACCTCTGCTCAACTGAATCACTTTCTGTGCACTGCCATGCAAACTATTACTGAACACTTTATGGCCATCTAATTATATCCATTTCATAGTCTGATATACTGTTTCTTTCTTTAGTCAATAACACTTAACTTTATCTTTACTGCCACTGCATTAAACATAATATCATCTCTGCAAAGTATTCTCTTAATTATTCTACTATCTAGCTAACCTACTATACCATCACACTGTAACTCTTGCTAATATACATCATCTTTATTGAAGAACTGCCAAAGCGGAAACCTGAGACCGATCTCTTTATTTAAAATAACTTGCTCTACCTGATTCCTTTTATTCCACATTACTGCTTTATTCCTATATATCGAAAATACCACCGCTATAGCACACTCATTAATATTCTTTCATCAATCCTTTACTTGAATTCCTTTTACAATTTGCTTTGCTATTTCACTCAGTCTGATATTTCTTAACTGCTTCTCAACTGATTCATTTCCTTCTATTCTGACTCACATAGCTCTATCTCATTCCAAACATTCTTAACTTCAACCTCAATCTTTTACTGACTCATACTTTACCTCTCTTTTTCCACAGACTACACCCACTGCTAACATCACTAATCTTATCTTTAACACTACAATATTAACAATCATTCTGTGGAATCTTTACAAACTGCCACTTGTCAAGTGATATCTTTCTTGTGAATTCTCAGAAAATCTAACTATACACTGATCATCCTTTACTCTCTCTTTACCCAACTGGTCACCTCAGCACAAACTTACATGGATCTCTATATCAAATTTCCCATTATCATCATTACTCACAACAGCACTATTCTAAAGCTCCTTACTACAAACATCTCTAATCACAAAGCACACTTAATCTGACTGTCACAAATCACTGCTTTCTGTTTACCAGTACCTCATCTGAAGCTAATTTGCTTCACTCAATTATTCCAACCTTTCATATTACTAATCACATTATCATCCAAGTTGCTTCTTAACACTTACTAACACAAATCTCAAACACAACAATTATCTCTGTTACTTTCTCAATCACAATCCTTAACACACTCACTATTTCATATTATAACACGGTTCTCACTGCCACTCTATCACATCATTATGTATACCTGTCTCTGCTAACTCTGTACCTCACTAAAACACCTTCAGAACTATCCTTCCCAGAACACACACTTTACCTTTACTGAATATCATAGTTGATTTCACTAATTCTTCAATTTATGTAATTGAGAACTTTTAAACAACTACACCTTAACTGCAAACTAGTACAATGATATAACTACTCAAATTATACCACTAGCTACACAATTTATCAGCAACTACTAACAATTGCCAGATTCACAAACACCTACACACATTTCACATATCAAAAACTCACGTGAAAACCACTTTAAACCACATAAAACCACAGACTTACTACCAGCAGTAGACTTTAAACCATGTCTTGGGACATTGTAACCTCAATGTCTTTTCATATTCTAACTAGACCATGCTCTGATACCAACTGAAGTGACCCTGGTTATTTATGCCCGATAAGGCTCCTTATCCAGGTCCGCCTCCCGCTCGGACCGGAGTCTCGCAAGAGATATTTAACACAAGTGTCCAGTGAGAATATAAAAGACAACCACAAGAGTATATATATAAGAAGTACATGTATCTATACTCATTTACGTCAATTTTACATTGTCCCAATACATTATTACATGTCCAAGAGAAAAGTACAACTACCTGTGGCATACCCCGAGGAGCAAAGTTCACACTATACATGACTACAACTCGACTACTACTGGTACAAGTCTACCACAACGCCGCTGCAGCCAAACACACGGCAAGCCCTGAAAAGAACTGTAGGATGTGAACCTCAACAATCCTCACTGGCTCAGCAAGGACCTCCCAAAAACAACACCTGAAACCGAAGAGACCTCAACCCCAAAGAGTCTCACTGGCCACACCGATAGCCAAACCACCACATGCTCACATAAAGCATAATTAAACTACAGTTAAACATAAACACACCAACTAATACAATCCTCAGAAAGTATAAGGAAACAACAGGACTAGCAAAGCATCACTAGTCCGCCCAACAAATGGGATGCCTCGACCACTAGCCTCACCGACAGACCACTGTCTATGCTACAAGTTTCACAGGCAAACCACAGCTTCGGCTATCAGCCTCACAGGCAACCTACCCACGAAGGGTACAGGACTAGCATCAACATGCCAATATAACACAACCAATCCACAATTGGAAAGCTAATTAGGCAAGGTAAACACAACGAGAGGAAGGTCACACCAGACGATCTCCATAGAACACAAGTTCACCTCAACACCTGAAAAGGGTTGGTACACGACGTACCACAATAGTCAACAACCTACACTAGGTACAGGTGCCTGAAGCCACCAGGTACCACAATAGAACCACAAGTGCCACTGTGTCACCAGCACAACACACAACAAACAGTCACAAATCATAACCGGTGAGTCACCATTCACAAGCCACAACCACAGGCAAAGCACGAGTCAGAAAGAACGACGCCACCACACGGGTACAAACTACTTGTTCATGACACCACTATCCAACTCGGACAACACAACACAAGAACTGCCTCTCAGTCTCGCAGTCATGGATGAAAGGTCCAATTGCCACTCCACAACCACACAGTAAATTCGAAGAACAGTGGAGTCCAACCAACACCACACCTGCACACCATGCACAACTACAGGGCCATGCCATACACCTTTAGGAACTCTGGCCTAAGCTTCCTAAAGTGAGGCACTAGAAAACAGGACTAGCTGAGGACCAGTGACATCTACTGGTGTCCATACCCCAACCACGAGCGTGCTACAAGCAACCGCACACCCACAAACACGAGTCGCTGCCCTCTGTCATCTTTCCCTCAGCTGGACGTACAACTAAAACACAAGAGTGAAGTGTTCAGGAAGACGACACAGACCTCAATGGTACACACAATACCAGGACAAACCTCGAGCACTAACGTGTCTGGCTCACACAAACTTGGGGTATCTGACTGGAGTGGCATTCCAAAATAGGCACTGGACCACAAAACTCGACAAGCACACAAACGATATTGATCACTTAACATCACGATAAGACTTATACCCCAATACATTAACATAATTGGCTCATCACTGGTCACCTTGTGACCTCTAAGAAACAACACACCATTAAACATGTGATCCACACTGTAACCTTGCATGTCCATGGCAACACGTCACTATGCACATAGACCACACATAAGAACGCGACAGCCCGATAGCCCGCGTTCAGAAACTAGAACACGACGGGCTAGTGGTCGCGACCTGAACGCGACAGCCCGACCCGTTGCCTTCTCAGACAGAAGCCCTATACTGCGGTGCTCACACAAAAACCAGCTCAAATCCTCATTTCTATGCACACCAAGCTTCTACAAATCAATTACAATATACTGAAAACACAATCACACATCGATACATATTAAACATGCTTTAGATCAATCAAGTAATGCAAATAAGACAAGGAAAGTCCCTACCAACAAGAAGAACTTGTAGAATGAGGCTTGATCGATGTTTTCCACGCTCAGAACAGCTTCTACATGCCAGAACCACGTCAAGACACAAGCTTCCAAGCCGACATCACCGGAAATCGCCGCAGCCACCCTCTCCTCAGTCGAACAGAGCTTCCTGCTCTGTTTGGCCGGAGGGCCAAACTTATCCCAACCGGAAACAAGAATGCAACGTAGCTTCATGTCGCCTTCAGAATGTGACACACCTAACCATCGCCTTCTCAAAACTTGCCATGCCACGCATCACAAAGGCTATGTGGAGAACGCGACGTAGTTGACTGTCGCCTTCAAAATGCGATGTCCTGCTCTGTCGCGTTCACAACCAGTGAACTTGTGGGCTTTTTGGGCTATAACCTCTGGCCCACATCACCCACACAATGCACGGAGATCACGACCAAGGCTCAATGACCCCACATTGGTCATGAGCACCGCACTAGAACCAATAAACATAGATCCGAACGACCATGACGTTATAGTTGCACTCAACTTCTTTGGATCAAATAACAATTGTAGATTATGGATTTCATATCAAGACTATTCTACTACTCTGTGACAACACAATGCTATCAATCTCACCAAAAATCCTATGCAGCACTCGAGGATCAAACATATTGAGGTTAGGTATCATTTGATTAGATCAAGTAGCTAATGGTAATATTGTATTTTTTTCATAGATACTTTAATCAGTTAGCAGACGTCTTTAGAAAGGCCTTACCTGAAGAGCTTCACCTCATTTAGAAGGGAAGTAGGCATGTGCAATTGTAATGGATATATCTGCATATAACTGAAATACATCAATTTATTTCAGAGTAAAAATTGTCCATCTCCTTTATTCAAATTAGTTCTATCCTCTCTTATGTTTCATCTTCATTGATATGCTTCCATTAGCAATCAATATCTTTGTTGTATAAGATATTCAGTAATCGATACACCTTATTTTGTAGTTTGTATAAGTATAAGCAATACCCTATCCTACTTTGATTACTTTCCCCCTCTATTTATTCTATGAGCTGTAACCCATTCACTATTGATTCTCTCTCTCTTCACACCCTTTCGGCTCCAAGCTCCACGAAACCCTCTTGTGGTTTCACGAGTTCGAAAAAGCCTCTCCCTTCTCTTCAAGATTCTTGGTCCTTCCCGCTCAAATTTCTTGAGGCGTTTTACTCTCCTACCTTCTGTGAGCTCGAAGATTCCTTTTTTTTTATTCTCATGGCCACATTAGGAAGTTCTAGCAGTTTGGAAGGTTATAGTGCAGAGTTCCTCACAACATATCAACTCCATAGGTATTAGTCTTCAAGATCAAGATCTGCGAAAACAAGGCTGTAGATTTGTCATATTTGAACAAGCATGGCATGGTCAGCATTGTGAAAGCCCTAGAAAGATGAAGTGGATAGATTTGTGCATAGCTTTCGAACCTAGTCACCCTCAACTGGTGAAAGTGTTCTACAATTGCCTACAATCTAAAGATGGAGCAACTCTAGTATCTTCTGTCAAGTGTAAGTAGATAAGGATAACCTTTGATTTATTGGAGGAATTATTTGAATGTTCCAAAGAAGGTCACAGTCTTGCAAATTCAGTAGATATTCATGTCAAGGGGCTCGGTATCATTGGAACAAAGTATAAGCTTAAAGAAGGAAAGATTGATATAAATTAGTTTACTAGTTTCAATAGACTTTTACATTTTATTATTTGTCAAATCTTAGTACCCCGTGGTGCTAGTTTTTCTCAATGCACAAAAGGGATGCAGATGTTTGTTTTGGTTGGGCAGAATCAAGGTGAATATGGCACAAATTATTATTGAGAAGATGAAAGCTGATAACTGCACAATTTTTAGTGTTAAATTTCAGACATATAGTTGATTTTAGACATCATTTGTCTGTTAATAATGTGCAGTTTGATTTTAAATTTCATTTCATCTATAAATAAATTTTTGAACATTTTTAGTTAAATTTTTTGGTAGAACACATATATAGTTAGATTTTCATTGAATAAAGTCAATACTTCTTGAATAGTAAAGTGTTCTCACTTTTCATAAGTACATTGTACATAAATAATTTTTTATTACTTATATTTTCGTAAACATCTTTCAATCTTGTAAATAGTAGTTGTAAATAAATCAAATTTGTAGTTAAATAAATCATGCCACATATCCCATCTAATCCAATTAAATAAATAAATATTTTTAAACACCCCAACCACATCTCACCAAGAACTGGCCACGTACCCCATTTAACTCCATTTAAAACCCTTTTCTCTTCTTCTCCACCAGATCGACCGAAACAACTTGAAGCTGCTGGAGGGGGAGCTCTGTCGTGCAGAGCAGGCGGTGCGCAGGGACTGCTGCGTGGGAGCTGCTGGGCGATGGGCGATATAGGGGCGGACCGGCTCTGGTGCGCAGCGATGGAGGCTGAGGTGGTGGTTTGAAGCCAGAGGAGCTCAGGCGGGAAGCTGGTCGTGCGATGCAGCTGAGCTGGGTGCGCGGCAGTGCTGCCGTGTGTGAGCTAGGGCGGCCAATGCCCTGGTGTGTGATGCGGGCGTGTGATCTGTGGTGAGCTGGAGGAGCTCCTGTGAGCGGCCGGCTGGGCGATGGTGTTGGTGCGGTTCATGCTGAGCACGAGGATCTGCTGAGATGGAGCCCAGGAGTGCGCAGCTGCTGATAAGGCTGGGGAGAGCAGAGGTGCCTGAAAGCATCTGGGAGGCGCCTATAAAGGAACCCCAAGGCCCTCAGTGCAAGGGAGTTTGAGTTTTTTATTTTCCTAATTTTTTCCTTTCTTCGCCAGTTCAGCATCTGTAGAGGGTTCGGGGTTCGATTTTTGGTTTTCTCTTTCTGTAAGAGGCATGGGGTTTCTTATTCAGTTCTTCTGTTCTTAGTGAAATCGATCGAGAATGCTTCTTATCTTTTCTTCTGTGAGATTTGAGATTGTTTGGTTAAGCATATGGAGGATTCTTGTAGGTTTCAGATGGTGGGCAGGGGAAATTGTTCCATATTTCTTCTGTGCACTGCAAGCTTTTTGTTAGAGGAGATCGATCCATAGAGTTCTTCTTTTCTTCTGTGTTAGAAAATTAATTGACTGCATTAATCTTCCATTTTTTCTATGTTTAGAGGAATCCGATCCAGCGAAATTGTTATATTCATCTCTTCCTCTTTTGTGAGATTGGACTGGTGTGTTGGAGAGTTCGATCCAGTAGTTTACTTCATTTCTTCTATGTTAAATTGTCCATTTCTTCCTTGTGATGTCTTCCTTTCTTCTGTTGGTTGTCCGAGAGATTGATGGCGAGAATGCTGATTGTTGTGTGAAGAAATCGAGTGTTCTTTCTTCTGTTGGTTGAGCAGGAGGAGCACCTGGTGGGAACTGTGGAGATCGATCCAAAGAGCAACAGCTTCTTCTTCTGTAGAAGGCTCCTAGAAATCGACGGCTTCCTCCTCTTTCTTCTGCACCTTGGAGATGACGGCATCCAAGTTTTCCGGAGGCCTGCTGAGTTCAATTTTGAGATGAATTCATGAATCTTTGTTACTGTCGTAGCAGGGAATAACTCTGAATTTGTGAGGATTTAAGAGTTTTCCTAATTTTCCAAGCTAATCTTTTGTTCTTGTTCCTATTCTGTAGTGCAGTGGTAGCATTAAGCATTTGATTTAGCAATATTTTTGTTTCTAAATTTTCTATTCAAATATTTTATGAAGTTTCTGTTTGATCTGTGAGCTGTGAAAGTAGTGATCGGGTGGTTGTAGAGATCTAATGTTGCTTAATGTTCATCCCCTAAGTTGTAGGGGTACAGTGGTTTGAGAATTTTATGTTGAGATTTTGTTCTGTCATCCTTTCATTTCCTTGAATTTTAGACCATTTTAGAATTAGAGTTACATCTTTGTGCAATCTTAGTTTAATTTCTATTGCAAATTTCTGTCCGCTTGTTTGATCCCTCAATTGAGAGGGTACATTGATATCAATCCTCTTTTAATTTCAATTCAACTTGTTCTGTCATTAAGTTTGATCTGTCAAGATTGTGACGGATTTGGTCGTGTTGTTTACATATTCACTTTTAATGCATTGTCGATATAGTGTTCTAAAAAGAATTTCTTAAGTCAAATTCTATTCACCTCTCTGTGGATATGACCTGTTCTCACCACTATATTAGTTCATCTTTGTGATTTTAAATTTGTGAGATAGTTTAGAGAAGGTGAGCATATTGATTTGTGCATGGAACTCTCGACAACGGAAGTGTACAATCAACAATGCCGCATTCAAAAGCTATAGTAGAGCTCATCTGGGATGCTAAGAACAAGTTGGCAGTCCCACTTCCCTTTCTCATATGCTCACAAATTTTTTTCGTCATTTTGAAGTAGACCTGGAAGGGGAGCTGTTAGAAAGATGGGCCAGCCCATTCGAACTAGAAATCTCAAGAAAAGTGGATTCATTCTGTCTTGTAATGTGTGGTCCAAGGACTCTATGGCGGTATGAGAGGCCATTTTGGCGGCTGATCACAGTACAAAAGCTCATTCATCTCAAGCAGTTGAGTTTTACGTTGTGTGTAGACATTTGCACCTATTATTCCTGATTGAAGAATTGAGGATATACCACCTGAGCACGTTGAACCTATTGAGTCTTTGATGCAACGAGAAGATGAAAACATTGTGATGTAGGAACGAATATTCGGTGATGGAAGAATCTAGAAAGGGGGGGTCGAATAGATTTATAACAGAAACTTAAGTAATTATAAATTACTTCAAAATTAAGAGTTCTATCCAATTAAACCGCACAGATCTGATTTACTATTTGTGATTAAAGTGCGTGAAACATTTAATCAAACAGTGTATGTGTGAACAGATTAACAGTAGTGTGTAAACTAAATCTCTAAGCAAATATCTACGATCAATATCACACTCACACAAGTAAACCGTAGTGCACAAGGATTTTTTAGGTGGTTCGGAGATCACCTTCAATGACTCCTATAACCGCCCCTAACACAGTGAGACCACACCATTCAACTTGAGTACAACACACATACTTGAGCACGATGGCTCAACCACACACACACTTGAGCACAACAGTCAAACCTTACACACACTAGATCACGACAGCTCCACACACACCTTAGAGCACGACGGCTCCAACACACACCTGAGACTGGTTCAGTACAGTTGTTGTGAAGAATTCACAAAAACATAGAAATAATGTGACCTACACGATCACACATGCACACATGACAAATGGA
>JACBKR010003436.1:0-5000 GCA_014218235.1 Colocasia esculenta
ACAACAAGTGGAAGGTCCTACAACATGACCTTCATAGAGCACAGCCCCACCTCAACACCTGAAAAGCTAATACACGACGTACCACTACAAATGACTACCCACGCAGGGTATATGTACCTACTATCACGAGATACCACCATGGAAACTACAACCACCACAGTGTCACATAGGGCACACCACAACAAGTCAGACTACAACAGGTGAGTCACCATTCTCAAGCCATAACCACTGGCAAAGCACGAGTTGGAAGGAACGATGCCACCATATAGGAACGGACTACTGGTTCATGACGCAATATCCAACCTAGACAATACAACACAAGAACTATCTCGCAGTCTCGCAGTCAGGACGAAAGGTCCAACTGCCGCTCCACCTTAGCAAGACCAACAAACTGTGGAGACCAAACAACACCATACTGTAGACCACACATGGGCCTTGCACCTTCAGGGACTCCGGCTCGAGCTCCCTAAAGTGAGGTACTTGAAACACGGGACTAGCTGGGGACCAGTACATCTACTGGTGTCCGTCCCCCAACCACGAGTGCGCTACAAGCAAACGAGCACAACCACAACTCACGAGGCACTGCACCATTGCTGTCTTTCCCTCTGCTGGACGTACAACTCAAACAAAGGAGTGAGGGTGTCCAGGAAGATGACACAGACCTCGACGGTACATACAACATCGGGACAAACCCCGAGCACAACAAACACAACGTTCCTGGCTCACAAAGAACCTGGGGTACCCGATTAGAGAGGCATTTCGGAATAGGCGTCGAACCACCACACTTGACAAACACACAAACCACGCCGATCACTTAACATAACTATAAAATTTATACCACGATACACATAACATAACTAGCTCGTCACTGGTCACCATGTGACCTCTAAGCAACTAGACACCATTGTACATATGGACCACTGACCATACTATAACCTTGCCTATCATTGGTCATCTCATGACCTTCATAGCAACTCACCTTAAACCGCACGTGTAACACCCCATATATGAATATGTTAAATGGACTAAATCAGCAAACTACCAAAACTCAGACTAATCATTTTTAGAGCTTGAGCATGAAGAACTCTAAAGTTAAGCATACTCAGTTGGGAGTAGTCTTAGGATGGGTGACCTTCCTAGGAAGACTACTAATGTGACGGACCAGGGTATTTATGCCCGATAAGGCTCCATATCCAGATCCGCCTCCCGCGAACGGACCGAAGTCTCGCAAGGGATATCTCACACAGTGTCCAGTAAGAATATAAAAGACAAACCACAACAGTATAAAACACAAGAAAGTACATGTGCTCATATCTGTCACAAATTTGTACAACTGTCCCATTACATAATACAGTCCAATAAAAAAAAAGTACAACTACCTGGGGCATACCCCGAGGGAGCACAAGCTTACACAACATTACTACTACACAACTGCTGGTGGTACAAGTCTGACACAACGCTGCTGCAAGCAAAACACACGGCAAGCCCTGAAAAAACTGTAGGGGAGTGAGCCTCAACAAGTCACTGGCTCAGTAGGGGCTACCCAAAACAACCGTAACCACGGACACCTCAACCCCAATGGGTCTCACTGGCAACACCAATAGCCAAACCATTTCATGCTCACATCATAACAATAAATAATAATTAAACATAATCATGATTAAACATAAAGTCCTCGGAAGGAATGTGGTACTACAGGACTAATATAATATATTAGCCAGCCCAACTACTAAAGTGCGTAAACCACAGTCTCACTGGCACACTACTACAACAACTAGTTGCCTAAGCTATAAGCCACATAGGCAAGTCACTGCCCAGGCTACAAGCTTCACAAGCGAATCTCAAACACTTGAGTAACAGGACTGCTAACAAAGAGCTGGTCCTTTATACTCCAAACCTCACTACGTCGAGAGCTACACATAAGGTAACAGGACTGGCTATCACGAAGTCAATCCATCACATACTAAACCATAATCGGAACCATACCCAAGAAGAGTAAAACTCAACAAGTGGAAGGTCTCACACGGCCTCTACGAAGCACAGCTCTACTAAACCACAATATGCCTAGGCCACAAGCCTCATCGGCAAATTACCCACCAAGGTAACATAATTAATAATCACAAACTAATCCACAATAAATTATAAACAAAGATCTACTTAAAATGGATAAGATACAACAAGTGGCAGGTCAAACGCAAGACCTCCACAACACACGAGAACCTGAAAAGGTTGGTACACAATGTACCACCACAAAACTACAAAGTAACCCACAAAGGTACATGTACCTACTACTCTGAGGTACCACAACACAAACACTCGTACGATGGGTACAAGTAGGTGATAAACACCATACTGAACCACAATTATATTATACCTTTATTTAGGCATAATAACAAGTAAAACCTCAACCGGCAAGTCACACAACCACAACTCAGTCACAACTGTGCCAACACCATGCACACCTCGAAAAGTCAAACTCGACCACGAGTCACAAACTCACGAACCATGACAAGTAGCAAAGCACGAGTCGGAAGAAACGACGCCACCACACGGGAACGGACTACTAGCTGATCAGGCCAGTATCCAACCCGGACAACACAACACAAGAACAACCTCTCAGCCTCGCAGTCACGGACGAAAGGTCCAACTGCCGCTCCACGAGAACAAGTCAAACAACTGTGGAGACTAACCAACACCACACCTGCAGACACACAGCTGCAGGTCCATGCCTGACACTCTAGGGTCTCTGGCCGGAGCACCCTAAAGTGAGGCACTGGAAAACAGGACTAGCTGGAGACCAGTGTCGACTACTGGTGTCCGTACCCTCAACTACGAGCGCGCTACAAGCGACCACACCCACAAACACAAGCCGCTGCCCTACTGTCGTCTTTCCCTCAGCCGGACGTACAACTCAAACTCAGGAGTGAGGGTGTCCAAGAAGACGACACAGACCTCAACGGTACAACACAAGTACCGGGACAAACCCCGAGCACCACAAACACACGTGCCTGGCTCACAAAGAACCTGGGGTACCCGACTAGAGAGGCATTCCGGAATAGGCGCCAGACCACCACACTCGGCTAGCACAAACCACGATACTTACATATAAAGCCTTTATTCGTAATTCACAATTTACATGTGTTAAGATTAGCTTAACATTGATCACCATGTGACCCCAAAGCTATCCTACACCAACACAATCATGAACCACAAACTTGCCTATCATCGGTCATCTTGTGACCTCCGTGACAACACACACACCACTTAACACATAAATCAGTATAATATTATTCGAAAGATAACAACGAACCAGGGCTAGGTCCACACATGACCTTCACTGCCCAAAACACACAGTCATGGCTAGGCTCACACAAGAACCTCACTGCCCAGTTATTACAACAAATCATAAGAATTATATTACGACAATGTGTGTAGTAAGCACACATTCAAACCACATAGACAGCACGTGTATATACACAAACCAGATGCACCACACTCATTTACGTAAACAACATGTCCAACCAAGGACAACACGCTCCAAGAGCACTACGGGTGCCAACGCACTGCACATACTACGTAAACACCAAACGGTTACGTACATACATATAACTACGTAAAACGTGCCCACCTCGTGAGCAATATGCTCCACGAGCGTATCAAATGCACTGGCTCCACTTATCATTGCCATGCACAAGATATCACCAATCCGGATATTCAAATTACCAAAACATACAAAACAACATCCTCGGCTGTGATCGCGACATAGGCTAGGGCCGCCTTCTGATCGCGACGCTACGACATGGTGCAACAAGAAATACTATCGCGACATGCTGGACCTGTCGCTACCAGATAGCGACACACCGAAGGACCACGATCAGAAACCTTAACGCGACACCACGACAGACCGCAATCAATGCCTTAACGCGACAGATTGGGCTGTCGCAATCAGATAGCGACACCCTGGGCCGTCGCCTTCGCAGGCGAAAAACCCCAATCCGGAAGGACTTCACAAATCACCCTTCTCGACTATTCAAACCACGTTAAATTCTCAATTTACATGCTTTAATGGATACCCTAGCATGGTATCTATTGTTCTTTAAGCTTTAAACGAATTAAAGACATACCACGAACAATTCACACAATCAAATGAGTTAGAATCTCCCTACCTTTGTGAAGAACGCGAAAACCAAGCACGGTACGGCATCTCCCCCGCTCCACGCGACATCCTCGCAGCGAGAGCACGCCCCACGCACCTCCAGAAACTCGAATCGCCTGAAATCCCGCAGCAGCTCCTCCCCTTGGCCGTGCAGAGCTTCCCCTGCTCTATTTGGCTGGGGTTCTTAAAACAACAGCAGTTGGGATCGCGACGCAGTCAAACGTCGCAACCTGAACGCGACGTAGGTGACTGTCGCCTTCCCAAGCCCAACGTCAGCTGACCGCCCGCGAGCGACACGCGGCAGCCATGCAGACGAAGACCGCCAACCAGCGGCAACGTGAATGCGACCCCCAGGTCTGTCGCGTTCAAAACGCGACACTTACCCCTGTCGCGTTCACAGGCAGAAAACCTGTGAGCGCTTTGGGCCCAATGGCGGCCCACCAAGCCTCACAACGCGCGTGCAACACCTGAAACACTTACTAATGGGCCACACACTGGCCACCAAACCCGCTAAACCTGGATCCACGGGATCCGAAAAACGCGCGACGTTACAACTGACTAGTATGGTTGTTGGGTCAGTTTGTTGGTTGGGTCGTCACAAATGGTATCAAAGCATTGCCCAGCCAGAAGTGCAAGAACTAAGTGCCACACAGGGCAAAGTTGCTATGCTCTAGGAGCCACCTCTTGAGGCATAATGGCACAAAGTGCTACATAGTGGGAGCCACCTTTTGAGCCTGTGGGGGGCACCTCTAGAATCCTGCCTGCCTGGGGTTTGATTGTCCTATATGTGAGTAGCAACGAGGACGTTGCTTATATAAGAGGGGTAGATTGTAACACCCCATAT
>JACBKR010003436.1:10000-29428 GCA_014218235.1 Colocasia esculenta
AAAGACAAGTACAACAGTCACTGTCCCACTGTCGTCTTTCCCTTAGCCGGACGTACACCTCAAGCAAAGGAGTGAGGGTGTCCAGGTCAGACGACACAGACCTCGACGGTACAACACAAGTACCGGGACAAATCCCCGAGCTAACAGCCTGGCTCACAGAGAACCTGGGGCACCCAACTGGAGAGGTAACCACGGTAGGCGTCGTACTACTTGACACGCACACAAAACCCGTGCACGTCACACACAAACCACGTGAACTCTCGCGTAAACCACGTGCACTAATAGTCCACTACACGTGAATACTACGTAAACACATGAAGAACCAGCTAACTGCATACCCAGTACGCTAATCTCAGAAACCACGTGCACTAGGTGCACACACCACAAATACCAATGCACCACTTGATATTGTTAAATATTCAATATAACATTTAAATAAAAGTATGTTGTCGGCAACATCGATTGCCGTTGATGGGATGTAGACGGCAAGATCACTGGCCGTTTATCTCCCAGCTGAAGAACCTGGCGTCAATCGATATTGACGCCAAGCTCCTCGGCTACCAGCTCCCACAGAAACCTAGGCCGATTCACAAGTGTTCTTGGCCCCAAAACCAGTGGGAAACACAACAAAATCCTTTCTCTAACATCCATGCATTATAAACAACTGTAACAACATGTTTCACTAAGTAAATCAATCAAACCACCCTTTGACCCCGCATGGAATACCCTTACCCAAAAACATAATTAGCATGCAGATTCATGCGTTCCAGGTGCATTATCACAACCAGAAGGTATTAAAAGGGATCGTTCCCTACCTCAAGATGCACTTAAACCTCCTAAATCCTCCCGATTCGCACCAAACCCTTCACGAGCTCCTACGGAGATTACACCTCGCTCCGGCGATTCCTTGCCCAATTCGTCACCACCTCACATTCCACGATCCTTCAACTAGCCTTCTGCAACCATTGGAAGCAGTGGAAAAGCAAGGGCATGAAAATAGGGCGAGGGAGAAGGAGAACGGAGTGAGGGAACTGCCCTCGAGTAGACCTATATCCTGCAGGTCGTACAGGTTGGCGTCAACCCTATTGTCGCTTAGGGAACCGTCACAATAAACATCCACAAAGCTCTCCATTAAGTTCTTAAAGTTGACGTCACCTTCGATGGACGCCAAACCAGTCAACGACCACACCTGGCCGTCAACCCCTAATCAACTGCAACAGGTCCTACTTTGTTTCAGGACCAAACCTGCGCGCACCACACATCAAAACCACATTGGCCTCACAATGGCCACCACAACCATTACACACATGATCCATAAGGATCCGAAAAATACGCGACGTTACATTACTATCATCTAAAAAAAATTTCGACCTCGAAATTTATAGCACAATTCAAACATAAACAACTTAAATATGCACATTTTTACAAGTACTATCATCTAAAAAGAAATACAAAACCTTATTCAAATAGATAAGGATATCCTTTAGCCATCTCCTCGGCTAATTCCCAGGTATCCTCACCACCCAACCTATTTTCCCATCGCACTTTAACTAGTTTGATTTCTTTATTTCTCAACTTCTTTATTTTCGATCAGTGATCTGCACCGATATTCTGGCATGGTCATATCCGGCCTCAGGTCACCACCTTGATACTGATTATTTGAGCTGGATCTTCAATACACTTTCTTAACATAGAAACATGAAATATATCATGGTCGTCCGCAAAATCTGTTGGCAAATCTAGTCTATAAGTCGTTTCCCCAATTCTTTCTAACACTTGAAAAGGTCCCACATATCTCGGGCTCAACTTTCCGATCTTGCCAACCTCATAATACCTTTACTCGGGAAATTCTCAAGAAAACAAAATCTCCCACTTCAAACTGAAGTGGTCTCCTTCGATTATCAGCATAACTCTTTTGCCTGCTTTAAGCTGCTAGTAATTTTCTTTGATAAGCTTTACTATTTCTGTGGTTTGCTGAATCAATTCAGGACCCATCATTTGTCTTTCTCCTACTTCATGCTAGTTTAATGGGGTTCTACATGGCCTTCCATATAGAGCTTCATATGGTGCCATTCCAAGACTGGTATGGTAACTATTATTATAGGCAAACTCAACCATACCCAAATGATGCTCCCAATTACTTCCCCAAACTAAACAACAAGCTCGCAACATATCTTCAATGTCTGGATAGTCATCTCTGTCTGACCATCCGTCTGGGGGTGATAAGCGGAGCTATATCTCAATTCAGTACCAATTACCTTTTGCAAACTTCTCCAAAACCCAGAAGTAAATCTTGGATCCCTATCAGACACAATAGTCTTCGGAATACCATGCAGTGGAACAATTCTATCAACATAAACCTTTGCTAATCTGTCCACTATCCAAGAAATACTTACTGCCACTAATCTGCACACCTTGGTCAATCTATCAACAAATACCCATATTCCATTATGCCCAGAACTCAATCTTGGTAAGCCTGCCACAAAGTCCATGGCAATATCATCCCATTTCCACTGTGGAATGGGCAACGATTGCAATAGACCTCCAGGCTTCTGATGTTCTGCCTTAATTTGCTGACACACAGCACATCTTGAAACAAACTCAGCTATTTCCTTTTTCATATGAGGCCACTAGAATATTTCTTTAAATCCTGGTACATTTTAGTACTACCTGGATGGATAGTGTACCTGGATTTATAAGCCTCTTCCAACACTCTCTGCTTTATCTCTCTTTCTGCTGGTACAAATAACCTACCTCTGAGCCTAACCACACAATTATCATCAAGGGTAACCCCTTCCATTTTCACAATTTCGGTCAAATTTGCATCTACTTTCTGAGCTTCCACAATCTGCCAATACAAGGACGGCTCTACAGCACTACTGGCTAGTACTGCCCGTCGTTGACTGCTTGGCACATACAAGGAGTTCTCCGCTATCTCCTCATACAATTTCCATTCATTGATCATCATTTGACTTATATATGCCTTTCTACTCAAGGCATCCGCTACCATATTGGCCTTACCCGGATGATAAGCCAAACTGAAGTCATAATCCTTCAAATACTCCACCCACCTATGCTGACGGAGATTTAAATCTTTCTGCGAGAAGATATACTTCAAGCTTTTATGATCTGTAAAGATCTCAAATCTCTTGCCAAACATATAATGTCTCCACATTTTCAAAGCAAACACAACTGCTGCTAATTCTAAATCATGGGTGGGATAATTCTCTTCTGCCGGCTTCAACTGCCTGGACGCATAAGCTATCACTTTACCATGCTGCATAAGCACTGCGCCAAGTCCTTTCCTTGAAGCATCTGTATATACCACAAAATCGCCACTTCCTGTCGGTAATGCCAATATAGGTGCTGTTGTAAGTCTTTTCTTCAATTCCATAAAGCTTTTCTGACATTCACCGGACCACACAAATGGCACACCCTTCCTGGTTAATTTAGTCATGGGTGCCGCAATCTTAGAAAAATCTTGTATGAAGCGCCTATAATAACCTGCTAACCCAAAAAAGCTTCTAATCTCAGTGATTGTCTTAGGCACTTCCCATTTCATCACTGCTTCCACTTTACTCAGGTCCACTGCCACTCCTTTAGCTGAGATGACATGACCCAGAAATTGAATTTCTTTCAACCAAAATTCACACTTACTGAACTTGGCAAACAACTGGTTATCCCTTAACAGTTGCAGAGTAAACCTCAAATGAGCAACATGCTCCTCCTCAGATGCTGAATAAATCAGAATATCATCTATAAAGACCACAATGAATTGGTCCAAATACAGATGAAAAATTCTGTTCATCAGATCCATAAACGCTGCAGGAGCATTAGTCAGCCCAAATGGCATGACTATAAATTCATAGTGACCATATCTGGTTCGGAATGCTGTTTTATCTATATCCTCCTCCTTGATCCTCAACTGATGATACCCAGACCTCAAATCAATTTTAGAAAATACCTTTGCTGATTGCAACTGATCAAACAGATCATCTATTCTCGGCAACAGGTACTTATTTTTAATGGTCACATCATTCAATTTCCTATAATCAATACACATACGAAAACTTCCATCTTTCTTTTTCACAAATAACACTGGTGCTCCCCACGGGAATGACTCGGTCTAATGAACCCTTTCTGTAACAGCTCTTCTAATTGCTTTTTCAATTCTTTAAGTTCTGCTGGTGTCATCCGATATGGCGCTTTAGAGATCGACATGGTACCTGGCAGTAACTCAATGGTAAAGTCCACCTCTCTATGTGGAGCTAAACCAGACAAATCTTTCGGAAAAACATCAGCAAATTCCCTAACCACGGGAACTGCCTCCACTGACCGACTAGCCTCTACCAAACTAACTGAGGCTAAATAAGCCACACACCTTGCATTTATTAGCTTTCTAGCTCTTATTGCAGAAATTATAAACTTAGAAGTACAGAAAGGCATACCTTGATACTCAAACACTGAACCATTAGGATGGCAAACCTGATCCTCTTCTTTTTGCAATCTAACAATTCTCCATAGGCTTCAAGCCAATCCATTCCCAAGATAATATCATAGTCAGTCAACTGCAAAGCATATAACCGACTCGGCATCTGATTTCCTTCAATCACAACAGGAGCTTCATCTATATAGCTCGAAGTGAGCATAAACTCACCTGAGGGAACTTCCACTACAAATTCACAGGATTCCTCTTTCAAAGGATGAACCATACAATCCAGGAATTCTTCGGAAATAAAAGAATGAGAGGAACCCGAATCAAATAAAACTCTTGCTGAATAATCATAAATAGGTATAGTACCTTCGATCATATTTGATGGCTCTGCCTGGGCTCGGGTGATAGCCATAACCCGGCCCCTTCCCCGCTGCTGCGGTACTCCTCTGCCACGACCTGCCTGTGGCTGATGAAACTGCTGCGGCTGTTGCTGCTGTTGCACACCTCTTCCATATCCATACTCTCTCGGATAGGGGCAATTACGGATCAAATGCCCCGGCTGATTACAGTTATAACATCTATACCCTGGTGGAATAATGGGCTGTCTGGCAGTACTCTGCTGCGACTCCTCCACTTCTGGCCTACCACGACCTTGCTGAAATTGCTGTCGACCTCCCCATCCTCTTCCTTTACCTTTAAATGCTTGCTTTAATTTCTGGCCCCACTTACCAAAACCTGATGGAGAAGGTCCTGCTGGTGCTTTACCCTTACTCACACCCACTGACTGCTGCGGTAGCCGAAAACTACCTGAATCTGACTCGCCCATCTGACGAGTCCTAATAGACCTTTCCAATGTAGCTGCCCTTTGAGCTGCTTCTTCCACTGTCTTACACATGAGTGGCACTATTGCATTCTGCAATTCTACCCTTAAACCCCGAATAAAGTACTCAACCATCATATTATTATCCGATACTACATAAGGCGCGTATCGACTAAGTGCCATAAACCTCATCTGATATTCTAAAACTGAAGAGTTACCTTGCTGGAGTGTCCGGAACTGCTCTCTCTTCACTTGCTGCACTTGAATCGGAAAGAATTATCGTTAAATACATTAAGAAACTCCGGCCAAGTGATAGTCTCTTCTGTCCTGCCTGCGAAGGTGGTCTGCATCTTCAATCGCCACCATTCCAGTGCAAAGCCCCTCAACTGATAGGCAGCTAGCACAACTCTATCTGCTACCGGACACCTCATGGTCGTAAAGACCCTCTCAATCTCATGAACCCAGTGTTCCGTTGTATCTGGATTCGGCCCTCCTGAATAAGTAGGCGGCTGCAATCTCAGAAACTTCTCAACTTGCATCACTGGTTCTTCTGTTACTAACACTGGCGATGGTGGTGGCAAGGGTGCTACAAAAGGCACCTCCACTCCTGGCCGAACTGGAGCTATAGGTACAGTCTCTCCGTCCCCAGGTGGTATGGCAACCGGTGGTACCGGCGCCTGCTGATCCATCCTCATTCGAATATCGGTGAGGCTCTCCCAGATCCTCTATGTTATACGCTGAGTGTTCTCCTCTGGATCATCTCCTCCACCACCCTAATCTGTTCTATCTGCCATTTCAAACTTCTACATAAACAAAACACCAAACAAAACAAAACAACGGATCATTAAAAACCAAGGTCACTACCAGCAGTGTACAACTACCGAAATAAGGCTATGTAACCTTCTAGTTCCCTTATATTAACACGGGCCTTGCTCTGATACCAACTGTGACGAAACGCCTCGTCCAAGCCCGTTAAACCAGTAACGTGTCTGACCCGAGTCCGTCTCCCGCGAATGGGCTGAAGCCTCGCAAGAGATACCACACACTAGTTCGTGAAAACACAAAGGAACACACCATTCCATATATATATTTCACAAATTTACATAGCCCTATTTCCACAGAACTGAAAGAAAGTATAAGAGCCTGGGGCATACCCCGAGGTACAACTGGAAGAAGTAACCAACTGGCTACTCTACACTGCTGGAGGTGCTGACCTTGCACCGCTATGACGCGGCTCCGAACTGGACGACGACGAGAAACGTCCTCCTCCTCGCCCTCACCTGTGGGGTTAGGGGTGAGCCTCGCTAGTCACTGGCTCAGTAGGGAACTCCCCCAACACCGAGCAAACCAAAAACATAAGTATGAAAGCAGTAAACTATACTAACTGTTTATAGAACAGCTAAGCATGATATTAAAGCTGTAAATATACTCACCGTTTTTCGACTACGTAAAACAACTATATTAAATAAACGGCAAACCCAAACAGGTGTACGAGCTAAAGTAGAGACTGCCACACGCGAGCCACGTGAACTGGTTCGTGACACCAGCAACTGACTCGGACAAACAAACATAGGTCTACCTCTCAGTCTCGTAGCCACGAACAAAAGGTCCAGCTGCCGCTCCACGTGAAAAGGTCAAGTAACTGTGGAGACCAACTAAACACCACCACCTGCGGACCACACGGTCGCAGGCCCATGCCTGGCACCTCTAGAGACCCTGGCCTAGACCCTCTAGAGTGAGGCACTGGAAAAGGACTAGCTGGGGACCAGTGTCGACAACTGGTGTCCGTACCCCCAACTAAGAGCGCGCTACAAATGACCAAAAGACAAGTACAACAGTCACTGTCCCACTGTCGTCTTTCCCTCAGCCGGACGTACAACTCAAGCAAAGGAGTGAGGGTGTCCAGGTCAGACGACACAGACCTCGACAATACAACACAAGTACCGGGACAAAGCCCCGAGCTAATAGTCTGGCTCACAGAGAACCTGGGGCACCCAACTGGAGAGGTAACCACGGTAGGCGTCGTACTACTTGCCACGCACACAAAACCACGTGCACGTCACACACAAACCACGTGAACTCTCGCGTAAACCACGTGCACTAATAGTCCACTACACATGAATACTACGTAAACATATGAAGAACTAGCTAACTGCGGTTCCAGTACGCTAATCTCAGAAACCATGTGCACTAGATGCACCACACCCCAAATACCAATGCACCACTTGATATTGTTAATATTCAATATAACAACATTTAAATAAAAGTATGCTGACAGCAACATCGATTGCCGTTGATGGGATGTAGACGGCAAGATCACTGGCCGTTTATCTCCCAGCTGAAGAACCTGGCGTCAATCGATATTGACAGCAAGCTCCTCGGCTACCAGCTCCCACAGAAACCTAGGCCGATTCCACAAGTGTTCTTGGCCCCAAAACCATTGGGAACACAAAACAAAATCCTTTCTCTAACATCCATGCATTATAAACAAACCGTAACAACATGTTCACTAAGTAAATCAATCAAACCACCCTTTGACCCCACATAGAATACCCTTACCCAAAAACATAATTAACATGCAGATTCATGCGTTCCAGGTGCATTATCACAACCAGAAGGTATTAAAAGGGATCGTTCCTACCTCAAGACGCACTTAAACCTCCTAAATCCTCCCGATTCGCACCAAACCCTTCATGAGCTCCTACGGAGATTACACCTCGCTCCGGCGATTCCTTGCCCAATTCGTCACCACCTCACGTTCCACGATCCTTCAACTAGCCTTCTGCAACCATTAGAAGTAGTGGGAAAGCAAGGGCATGAAAATAGGGCGAGGGAGAAGGAGAACGGAGTGAGGGAACTGCCCTCGGGTAGACCTATATCCTACAGGTCGCACAGGTTGGCGTCAACCCTATTGTCGCTTAGGGAACCGTCACAATAAATGTCCACAAAGCTCGCCGTTAAGTTCTTAAAGTTGACGTCACCTTCGATGGACGCAAACCAGTCAACGATCACACCTGGCCGTCAACACCTAATTAACTGCAGCAGGTCCTACTTTGTTTCAGGACCAAACCTACGCGCACCACACATCCAAACCACATTGGCCTCACGATGGCCACCACAACCATTACACACATGATCCATAAGGATCCGAAAAACACGCGACGTTACACAACAGAACTGGGGAAAGTATACAGAAAAGATAGTTCTTTTCTATTCTTTTTATTATATTAGTATTAGTTAGTTGCCCTGGCTCGATGAGTCCTTTCTTCCGTGATGAACTGTTGGTACCAGTCCTATATTTTTTCTCTGTGGATCGAGGAGAAAGGGGTTCCGCGGGAAGAGGGAATTTTCAAGGACTCCCGAGCACACGTAGTAGCTAAAGCTAGCTAATGGAAGGCTTGTTATTAACAGTATAACGTAGCTTTTATGTCAATGTCAACCAAACTCAACAGATGGATATATGTGCTATCTATATATATATATATATATATATATGTATGGATGGATAAGTTTATCAAAACTATTTTGAATGAAATAAATGAAAAAAAGTGGTAAAAGAAATATTTCCTTTTTCCATTTTATGTATGGGTTTCCCGAGACTCGAACCAGAACTAGTCGGATGGAGTAGAAAGTTTTCCTTATATAATATAAAAAGATCCCTCCCTAAACCGTGCTTGCAATTTTCATTGCAACAACTAGTATGGTTGTTGGGTCAGTTTGTTGGTTGGGTCATCACAAATGTTATCAAAGCATTGCCCAGCCGAAAGTACCAGAACTAAGTGCCACACAGGCCAAAGTGCTATGCTATGGGAGCCACCTCTGAGGCCATAATGGCGCAAAGTGCTACATAATGGGAGCCACCTCTTGAGCCTGTGGGGGGCACCTCTAGAATCCTGCCTGCCTGGAGTTTGGCTGTGTGCTATATGTGAGCAGCAACAAGGATGTTGCTTATATAAGAGGGGTAGATTGTAACACCCCATATAAAAATATGTTAAATGGACTAAATCAGCAAGCTACCAACAACTCGGACTAGTCATTTTAGAGCTTGAGCAGGAAAAGAACTCTAAAGTTAAGCGTACTTAGTTGGACGTAGTCCCAAGATGAGTGACCTCATAACCTTTACATCATATTAAGGCCTTTGAAGATCCGGCCAGCACTCATTTGCAAACTGCAATCAAGTTTTGTCCTAAAATTTTGTTAAACCAATTCTTATCTACCAGTCAGCCCAAGGTCACTTGGATTTGGTGCCCACTGCAAATGGTAATTTTTCCACCAAGTCTGTCTGCATCCTTCTTCAACCGGATGTGTCTCATAGTTGGAAGGTTTTGTGGTCTTCTTATGTCCCCCTTAAATGGTCTGTTTTAGCTTGGCGAATCATCTCAGCTATGTTCCTCTTGATGATACAATCCAAGCTAAGGGCATCCCCCTTTGTTCTAAATGCCACTGCTATTCAAAACCTGAACAAGAGAACACCCTCCACCTATTCTTTCGGAGTGAAGCTGCCAACAAAGTGTGGGTAGATCTCTTCTCCATCCTTTAGTTCCATAATATGTCTGCCTGCACTGCGGGGATGGGGTGCTTTTTTTCTTAACAAGTCTAAACCTGTCTACCATTGCTGGCCGCCTTGCACAATGCACTTTTCTGGCTGCTTTATGGGATTTGGTGCAGTCGAAACTATGCTAAATTCCAGGGGCAAACCATGTCTGCCATGCATATTTTCAGCAGGTGTATACTGTCTATTCGGCCATCAGCACTTCTTGTAAACTCCACAAACTGCACAGTCTTGGGTCACTATTCTCCGAATATTTGGACCCTTCAGAGCACATAGAAGTTTAGATCCCCACTGTAGTGAGATGGCTCAATCCACCAACAGGAAGACTGAAGCTCAATGTTGACGGAGCCTATAAAGCATCATCCGGAGAGGCTGGCAGAGGGGGGATCCTCCGCGATCACATGGGCAGGTTTTGTTCTGCCTTTGCACATGTTTATTATGAGCTTAACTCCAGTCTTACTGTTGAAGCCTATGCACTCAGGGATGGCCTTACTCTGCTGTAGCAAGGGCAATCTTGAGGTAATTGTTGAGTCTGATTCCCTCAACCTGGTTCACATTGTAGCTGGGAAACTTCCCTACCCATAGACTTATCGTGCATCTTGCATGAGGTGGCTATTCTCTCATAGAAGATCAAGGATGAATCAAACATATTCCTCGTGAAGCCAACCAGCGGCTCATTCTCTTTCCGATTATGGTTGTTCCAATAGTGGCAAGTCCACTACCTAGGAGTTATGGGCCGACCTTCCATCTATTGTAAAGGGACCCTACCATCTTGATACGTTGGGTGCCCCCACATTAGGCCCTAACCTTTTTTGTATCCTCACCTCTTCTCCTCTTTCTTCATCTATTATATAAATTTCAGCCGCTTGGTTAAGGTAGTGGCCTTCTCACCTTGTGAGGTTGCCCCTACCTTTTCCTTTTGGTTCGGCTATTCAAAAAAAAAAAAAAAACCTTTATAACATATTTAGCAAGATTAACATAAACCTAATTATCATAACTCATTAACTAACCACACCATTAAACCATTATCATGTTTAGCTAATAATAGCTCCCAAAAACACTACCAAGCATAACTATAAAACCAAGGCTAGGCCAAATAGGGCCCTTACTGCCATCCAGCGCAACCAGACTCAAAATCTAAAATGCGATGGACACAATCATCACCTTCAGAGATGTAATGACCCATCCGGACGCGATTCCAAACGGAACGCATCAAGACCCAATGCCGTGACATAATTGCGATGGTCGAAAAATCGCCATCAAGCCAAACAATATTGCAAACATAAACATGGCGACACATAACGCCGATTTTAAACCAACCAGATGCATGAACATGACGGACCCATGCGTTGCATTCATACCACTACAACAAAATCACGACGAACACCCCCATCGTGTTTATACAAAATGTGACGGGTCGACTAGTCACCTTTTTAGGCAGACCAGCTGGGCCCTTCTTCTATCTCCGAAAATCCATTCCAAGTTGCTTCCTAAGGAAGAGAAGTGACCGCTACTGAATTAGACACTTTTGCCACCACATCTCATTCAAGATCAAGTTTGTCAACTTGCACCTTTTATTAAAGTAGCAATCTACTAAACAAAAGACCTATTCGCATATATAACCCTCCTAGATGTCTAATTGCACGATAATCCATCTTAATACTTGCATTGTCGTATATACCGCTCTTACGCTATCAACATGCCTATAGAGACTCTGCCCTCATTTCCCATGACGGAACGGAAATAGAACATGAACGGACATCTATTGAGAATTATATTTTACGTAATGACCACCCCCCCTGCCATCTATCTCTCTCGCTATCTCTCACTATGACACCCCCCCGCCATACCCCGCCATCTCACTCGCTCTCGCTCGCTCTGGTGTGCACTGCCACACCTCATGTTGTTCAAAGTCAAAGAACAAATAAGTAGGTAGATGTCATTCAATGCATAATGACATAAAATAGCAATAGAGAGTTTTTTGGAAAGAGCGATTCATGATGCTTTGAAATGTTCTCAAAGCTTTAATCTTGTGAAAAAAAAAATCAAGTTGGCATCAATAATCATGCAGCTTCCTATATTCAAGTTCCATACAAACTATTCACAACGTTTCTACATTTAAGTTCCATACAAACTATTCATAACTACAAAGTTCAAACCTTCCTATCCTTACAACTATATTGTAACTCAAGGCAAATTGCAAAATCGAAAATGTAAGTGCATATCACACCCAACCCAAAACTTAATATTCTTGTATCAACTAGAATATACTTCAGAGCTACACCTATGTGTGCTTGAAAATATATGTACAAAGACAGAGAGCATGCGGAAACATTCTTCCTCCCTTAGCATAGTAGCATTTAATTCTTGTGTTGGACTACCCAACAACCAAGAATATTAAAGAACTATACTAATATGTATGATGATGGCACAAGCACACCATTTGGAGAACACAAATTTAGGCTAGTAACATGTATAAAGACGACACACACACACAAATCTTTAGGAGAACAACATTTAGGCAATTATTACTAGCTGACAACTAATTAAAATAGAAGCAATGAACAATAAGACATCAAAGCATGAAGAAAAGGACATTATCAGCATCATATGTGGTTCGATTGTTGCTATTCACATAGGTGGAATACTAAACTCTATGACGCCCATAATATGACTCCTAATTGTGGACAATAGACAAAGATATTAGACACTTACTTTTCAGACACCACGTACCTACTGTCGAGAAAACATAAACGATCACAATTGTAAACTCCTGGGCATTGAAAAGGAGACTATAAATGAGCAGGAAACATAAAAGCAACATGCAAAATGGACGTTACCAACATCTCATGCGGTCTTCATGTTATCATGACTTATTTTTTTTCCCGAAAAAAGAGATGTGGCGGGTATTGAATTGGAATGCTTTTGTTGCCTCCTCTCTTTCAAGCCACGACTTGCCATGGACAACCTCTGTTTAAAAAGAGAACTAAAAGTAGAAAATTGTTAAACACTTAAAAAAGGATGCGAAAATAAAATAACTTCAAATTAAGAATAGGACTTCCCTAGACCACATAACCTGTCACCATGAGCATTATCATGGATCCTTGTTGCTTCCTGAGGATGAGAAGTGATTGGTACTAGACCTGAACGCTTGTCTCACTTCTTCACTTTCGATGCAAAGTTTATCAATATGCGGTCTTCGTTTAGATAGTGATATGAAAAGAAGACAAATGCTAAACACTTAAAAGAAATTCAATAACAATAATAAATTAAGGTAAACAGATAACCTCCCAGAAACAGATAACCATGCATCGTGGCCATTATCATGACTCCTTGCTGCTTTTCGAGGAAGAGAAGTGACAGCTGCAGAATTAGACGCTTTTGTCACCACATCTCATTTAAGACCAAGTTTGTGAACTTGCACCTTATATTTAACTGGCAACCTACTAAACAAAAGACCTTTTTGCATACATACCCCTCTTAGGCATCGTTTGGCACCGTGGTTGGCAGCGATTTTGAGGTGAAAAGTTCTGACAAGTAGTGAAGTTGTTCCAAATGGTGGTAGAGTCATTGGTTTTTGCGTGAATCGCTTTTTATCTTGAGGAGAGAGATAGAGAGTAGTTAATTTCTCTGTCCTCTTTTCCAAAAGTTGAAGGCAGGCCGCTTCCAGGTGGGTTAAACCGATTTTGAAGATTAAACAATAGTTGCCTCCCATTAAAGGTTGTACAGAGATATGATAACATATCCTCTCTCATCAAAATAATTTATTTTATTATGAAAAGTGGGATGATGATGCTTCTTGTCAAACAGTGTGGTTGATTTTTAAACGCCATCATCACAATCTCAACCTTGTCAAAAACAATGTGAAAATCGACTTTTTAATTATACCATCTTTCCAATGACCAATACCAAACGGTGCCTTAAACATCTAATTACACGATAATCTGAGTTAACACTTGCACTGCCATTTTCATATATACTGCTCTTACACTATCAAAATGTCCTTAGAGGCCCCCCCGTCACATCCCGTGACGGAATGGAAATAGAATATGAATGGACATCTATTGAGATTATTCTACACAAGGTTCGCCACATTTCCGATTCGCACTGAATCATTTTTTTTTTTCTTCTGATTTGATCAAATTCGCAAGGGAATAGATGTAGCGGTCCGATTAGCATGGAATCGGGCAAATAGGGAATCCCGCGATACACTCTGATTCGAGTCGATCTGGCCGATTGGATCCGATGTGGCAAACCCTGATTCTATGTAAATAACCAACCCCCCCCCCCCCCCCCCCCCCCCACCCAGCCATCTCTCTCTATCTCTCTGGTGCTCACCGGCGCACCTCCTGCAGTTCAAAGAACAATAATAAGTAGATGGAATTCAATATATAATGACGTAAAACAACAACAGATAGTTTTTGGGAAATGAAAGAGCGATTGATGATACATTGAAATGTTCTCAAAACTTTAAATGCTGTGAAAAACAAATAAAGTTGGCATCAATAATCATGCAGCTTTTCTACATTTAAGTTCGATACGAACTGTAATGACCCTCCTCATACCGGTACGATTATATCATCCCCATCGGTACAAAGAGCATCGTCACAGTGAGATAGTACCCAACACTAAACGATAAGGTTGATATGTCCATAAATACTAAAAGAGTACAACGGAAATTAAAAGAATTGCTTTACTTTATTCCCTCACCCTCACACATTCCACAGTCTATATAGTAAAAGAAGTACTAGAGTCCACATTATTACAACTTGAAAGAAAATACATTGTCCATTACATTGTCCATATGAATGACATTTTTCAAGCTATAAAATAAAACAACTTGTTGAAGTAAAACTCTTCAAGTACTACTTCTTATTTGCTGCTCCAATCTTTTCTAATCTCCTCAGATACGGGATAACCTGTCACACCTGTACGCCGAAGCAAGTATGAGTCTTACAAGACTCAGCAAGTAATCTAAAACATCAAACTTCTACATATCTCATACACATTAAACTACCAACATAATAAAACTCATACTATCATACTAGTCACAATAATTCACATAACACAAGCCTTTTATGATTAACAACACATATGTCTCTCAAACACATTCCAATTTATACACATGCTCATATTAGATCATAATAAAATAACCTACATCTACTCAAGATCTATACACATGATATATTCTATGATACGTGGTTTAATCTTTATCATATCGTTGCACAATTTAATCAAATTTAACACAGATTATGTACAAGATGATGAATACTTTTAGCATGGTATTTAGTCAATTTCTCATACATTCATATCACTTTATTATACATCTAACTTGCTATTTTAAGGTAAAATTTATCATACCCTCACGACACTTACACTGTCTCTTCTAACAATTACATAACATGATAGTAATCTTTCTAACATAGTTAAGCATAATCAAAGTAACACATGCATGACATGAACATATGCACTCTTAACACCTAGCATGTGACATGATCTATTAATCTAAACATTTTTCTTATTGTGTAACAACTCTACTAATTAGAACATACAATTATACATAAAGTAGATAACAACCTAATATGATCTCTATACATTTTCACATGCACCTTTTTTCATTATTTATACATTTCATTTGTTGTTTTAATTTGAATAATTCACCATGATATCACCTATATAAACATGAAGTGAAGATCTAAAACATATTCCAAATCGGATAGTAATCATCTACAATTTAAGCATGAAACTACATACTAACAAGTAGCAATTCTATCATGGAACTTGGATATTATTCATGTGTTTTATCAAGATCATAAATTCATTTAGCTTGCTGTTTGGACATGAATTAAACTTAATCACATGGATTTACACTCATTCTCGTGCTATCTTATTCCTTTGTCATTTTAACATACTCATTCTTTCACATTGCATTCTTTACATATTCACATGCACTTATTCCATACCATCATATGAAAATTATTAAACTATATCACATAACATTAACATGTACTAAACATGATATTACGATATGATAGTATACATGAATGACATGAATAAATAAACATGTAATGATACATTGGTTTTCACATACACTTGTACTTTGTTATCTTTTACTCTTCCTAACATACCAATTTACACTTCTTTCATTTCATTTACTCTTGCATACACGTTTACCACTTATCACACAATTGCACTTATCACGTGCCATATCACTTATCACTTTGCACTTTTATTTCACATTTTATCTCTTAGTTGCCTGACACATGGTCCTAACTACAAGTAGAGGAAACAATCACTTTAGCACTTATCACTTAGCACTTAGCACTCACTTTCACATATTCATCACCTAGGCAATGCGGTGACAAATCTAGGTAACTGCGCAGAACCAGGAGAAGCACTCTCCACCTTACCTAGCGATACTTGTCCCACCTCCAGGATTTTATCATAATGCCCTTAAGATTTATCTCATAACGTGAGCCTTCCATAGGGACTTTTCTATGGTACAGCTCTCAGACCCCTATGGTAGCAGTGTCACACTTGACACACATTTTACCTTAACCACATTCTCATTCTCATCACATTATTACTCATGCTTTACACAACTTTCATCCCATTTCACATACATTTTGCATAATATTCACATTCCATTTTCAGCATTTACCTTACTGTAAAATAATAATAAATAAACTTAAAAATAAGATCATAACATGCTGCTAACTCTTGATGTACACATGATTAATTCTAACATGCTTATCATAGTTATTTCACATTTAAGACCCTGAAAATACCTACTATCATCAGAACTTCACGAAATTTTTATCACATGTTAAGACAGTAAACAGAATATATGCTCAATATTTCAGAATTTTCTGAATGGAAACATATTTATAAAATTAAATCACTATGTACAGGTACGCTTATCACTAATCTCCTCTTAAATAGAAATTTCAGTAAAATAGCTATTATGACAGTGTTAATGCGTATACACAAGCAAAACATCATCACAGAAAATTTACCAAATCCTAACTCACCTCTGACCTATTTAATAGATTAAACATAATTATCTATACTCAGAATTCACCTCAAGAATTTTAATAAATAACATAAATTACAAAAATCATGAAACCTCATGACATGACAACTAATCAATTTTGACCTTAAATAAAATTTACAGGATGCACACATGTCAGAACTCAGTTAATACATTTAACATGATTAATAGCAATTTTCATGACATGCAAGAACTTGACTGCATACCCCTTGCCGCCAACTGAGTTAACTGCGACATCTCTTGCCGTCAACTGATGAACTTGACGGCAAGGGATGTTGCCGTCAACTTCAAGACAGCAATCTGCACAGACATATTCACATGTACAGAGAAGTTTGAGGGTCCAGGACGCGAGGAAAAATCCGTAAAAAATTCTAGGACCTAGGGGACATGTATAGGAAGATGTACATAGGTTACTTGCCTCTAATAAATCTTAGAAGATCAAATCTTTGCCGTTGAAGCCCTCCTCGGCCAAGCAAGAGGTGCTCAGAAACTCCTTGGATCTGTGTCCCCCGTCGATGTAGATCGTTCCTCGGGTTGGGATGCCTCCTCGATAGTTAGACTACGCTCCAGTCGTCGTAGATCTCCCAGAAATCCTCCAGTCGCCGGATCAAAGCTTGGGAAGTTCAGCTTTTCTCAGAGGGAAAACTAGGGTTTCGCAATGACCAAAAGGCTTTGTGCGGCCAGAAAATGGGTTTTTTATAAAGATGGATGGGTTGGATACGCATTAGGGTAGGTTACCCAGAGTTTAGGAAGGTTTCCTAAACTGGAACCGGCCATAAAGCAAGCATTAACAAATCTGGAACCGTAACGCAGGAGGATATTGACGTCAACATCGGTTGTAGTCAACTGCACAGTTGACGTCAAGGGATGGCCGCCAACTTAAGGTTGGCGTCCAGGGGGTGGCCGCCAACAGGGTATTGCGTCCAGTTATGTGGACGCCAACCACCCAGCAGTGCCAATAGGCCAAAACTCCTATAAACCTTGAAATAAATATATAAATATGCCCAAATAATTTAATATATGTAAAAATGATTTCACAAACCTTCACCGCATAAAACACATGCATTTCATAATTTTATCTAATATAACTTATACTAATCATAATTAAGGATAATATACATCAATAACATGCACATTAGCACATATACATTACATTACATGACACATACATCGCATGCATTTATAATGAAATGCGTTCATCATTATTCAATTCTACATATACATTATCATTCAAGCACCTTACCATCATAAATATTTAACATGCTTAAAATATAAGTATTATTTAACAAGATTAGCATATATATGTACACCTATATACACCATGGTTACTTACAACATGTTTAAAATAACTAAATGCAATAGATACATTAATAATTAAATAATGCATACATTGATAGTTAGAAAATGCATGCACACTCATGTTTACATTTATCCTTGTACAGAAATAGCTCTCATGATCCTACATGGCCTATATCATATTTACTTATCACATGCACAATATTACTTAGCTATTTTATGCTTCAGATTTTTGGTATACACCTTATACATAAATCTAACTAATTGCCTATTCTTACCTAACTATCTTGTATATACATACATGAACTAATGAAAGTATAGAAATGATAATATGCACAATTGAATACACACACTACTCACAGCAACAAGCAAAGACATATGCCCATATAAAAGAAAGAAAATTTCAGGGTATCCACACTCTCCCCCTTGAAAAAGATCTTCGTCCTCGAAGATCGATTCAAATACCTCTGGTGACGTCATCGGTGCCATCTCCGAAAAAGAATGAATCCACATTCTCCTTGGCTGGTGCTTGCAGTTCTGCTGCTGGCTCCTTTGATGTCGATGTTGTAGTACCTCGGGACAACTTCTTCAACCTTGGACATTCTTTAATTCGATGGTCCTTGCTACCGCATTTGAGGCACCTTCCTTCCTTTGCCCAACACTGATTCCCCGCCATGAGTTTTATTACAGTGCATACCAAATGGGTTTCCCGCTAACTGTAGAGGTCGCAAACCTTGCCCTGCTAAGAAGCTCATCCAGAGTGCGATGATCGCATTCCAAGTCTTGCTCTCACTGTTGGTCTGAGTCTCATTATGAAGTTTCTCAACCTTGCGTTTATCTTCATGCTCCCTAGCCCTAGCCTCATGCTTTCCTTGACTCACCATTGTCTGCAAAATAATTCAATCTAGTTACAGTCTAACTTATTAATCTTATCTACCTTTCTTACTATCTTTCATTCATTATTATTACTTTCTACACATATGGACAAATTCCTATAAAGACTTTGTAATATTGTGAGATGATAGTTTATTCATGTACATCTCACCTTGATACTCTGATACCAATCTCTGTAACGACCCTCCTCATACCGGTACGATTATACCAATCCCCATCGTACAAGAGCATCGTCACAGTGGGATAGTAACCCAACACTAAACGATAAGGTTGATATGTCCACGAAGACTAAAAGAGTACAGCGGAAATTAAAGAATTGCTTTACTTTATTCCATCCCATCACACATTCCACAGTCTAGTAAAAGAAAGTACTAGAGACC